>SZWC01003344.1:61944-72403 GCA_023375785.1 Penium margaritaceum | reverse complement strand
CCCCCAAACAGCAAGTTCACCTTTAGCCAAGGAACGTACAGGACCCCAGTCAGCCATACGATCCCACCCAGAATTTGCAGAGTGACAGTCCTAATTCCATCAGCATGCAGCACTTCCCGAGACCCAGTCCTCACACCAGGCACGTCACCAGTGATGTACAGAGACACAGAAAAATGACAATGTGATGAAATACGATGTAATCATGCCATTCATGCATGGGAATTGTGTGGAATGTGGTCACATGGGTGTACGTGCGTTGCGGACCTGCACTCTGAGGCAATGCAGTGGGATTTTGGGGGTACAAAGCTAGTGTCGCCCAGTGAGCCACCAGCAGGCATTGCCTCGATCTCTTCAAGCATTCTGGGGTTGGGACAGGCTTCGTTGCAAACAGTGGCATGAATGAGGTCCGGGGTACGTAGGCAGTGATGCAGTCATCTTCTGCTGCGGATACTGCTGCTACAAAGGCAGGACAACATTGTTGGCCACCATGGGCTGCAAGGAGTGCTATCTAGGCATGCCATAGCTACCAGACTGTTTCTGAACTGAGAAGGTTTCAGGTAGGTTGGGTGATACTGCTGATTGTGCTGCTGCTGATGCCGCAGTTTCTGCTGCCACTGCTGCTGATGTTTCTGCTTCAGCTGCTGCTGCCAATACTGCAGCTGTGCCTGGTGCAGCTACTTCCTAGCCATCATTTTCCATCGCAGAAGGGGGCATTTGTGCCAGAAAGACCCCAAAACATTGCAGTGACTGCACCACTGTTCCCCATTTCTGCACCCACGACCACGTCTACTGCTGCTAGAAGAACCACGTCCACCACCAATCTTGCCAGCAGCCTGTGCAAAGGCAGAGGAATAAGAGCAGGTGGCTGCCACGGAAGAAATCTGGTGTGGAGGAAATTTAACGGGCTTCACCCTTCAGGATGTCTTTGTAGTCAAACAAATTCAAGGGAAAATACTGATTATGAGTGATTAATGCATTTGATCTCTGCCACTGGATGGTTGTGAAAGAATTTGTGCCTGAAATCCTCATACTACTCACTGAGGTGGAGGAGCACCACGTCCAGCCACTTGATCACTGAACAGGGTGCATAGAGACCAAGAAGGCGCCCCTGGATATCCATTGCATTATCGCAGTACTTGGCCATTGGGATTCCAGGCTGAGGGTAAAGGTTCCAAAGCCAGTTTTGTAAGGTCACAACGAGGGTCATACCTTGCTCCACATAATGAGTAGCAAGATGCTTCCAAGCGTCGTGCAGACAGGCTGTACCACTACCACCATCAGCTGGGTCTTCTTCACTTCCTCCAAACTGGAAATGACACAGCGTGTGCGCCTGGATACCTGGAAGGGCACGCACTAAGGCGTTTATGGTGTGTAGCAGGATGTGGTTGGTGATTGCCGCTGGTGGAGGGTGGAGGTAGAGCTTCTCCAACCCGTATTCCACCGCCCAAGACAGGAACAGGTCCCTCCAGGCAAGAAAGTTACACATTCCAGCTGGGGAGAGAGCTCCTTCTGCCCCAGGCCGAGCTGCATTATAGCCACCGCAGTGAGGGTCATGGCTGGCGCATTTGCTGATGCCTCCATCGGCCACGGCCGGCACATTGCCATTGTCGTCGCCTTCAACTTCACTCATAATACCTTCAGGGTGGATCGGCACTCCTTTCTCCAGCTCCATAGAGGTCTCCGGAGCATTGCCTACCGTGCAGCCTGGGAAAATCATGGCTACAATGGGACAGGCCCCTTTTGGGCCCAGATTTTGGCTGAAGGTACGAGGCTCTATGGGAACTCCTTCAGGATACCCTTGGGACCCTGCAAACCCAAGCAACCAACCCCAGAAGTCATGCCCAACTCAAGAGCCAAAGGTAGGCCCATAAGGGTGGTGTAAGAGAGGAGACTGCTACTTCTCCCCTCAAACTCTCACCGTGCCAAGGGCCTAGCCCATGCGCGTGGCCCTGGTGAACCTCATGTACTCTGGCAGGGCTGGTCCATCACCGTTGGGTGGCCAGCATGCCCTCCTAGTCAAACTTGCGGGCCAACGCAGCCGCCACCTTTCTTTGGCTCCTACAGTCACCTCTCGTAGTGTGCAGACCCAGAACAGGGCTCTGATACCATTTTGAAGCTGCTTCAAAATCAATGCAACAATAGGCTCATGAAGTTACTCACGTCTAATCCCGGTAGCACCAACCCTAGGGCTCCATGAAAACAAAAGGATACAAATTTCTGAGTAACAGGGCTGCCTCCTGTTATGGGTGAAGCTTGCTAGTTGACATCACCTGGCATCCTGCCAGAAAATCTTGCCAGCGAACATTAGACATCAAGGGTGATGTTTCTCTTCAGCCCTCAAACAGGGAAGCACAGGGCGGAATCACCCATAGTAACCAAAACAGGTCAGCAAGGGAATGAAGCTTCGACTACTTTTCAACACTTTGAATTTTTGTGGTCACAGCTAGGTCTAAGGGTACGTTTGAATTCAACCGAGTACAAAACCGGATCCGACTATCAAAGTCAAGCACACTGTCCACGGTCAGAAAGCGTTTGACGCCTTCCAAGGTGGCACTCCGAACTGGAGCGATTGACACGTATCTCACAGAGAGAAACATGTCAACAGCTTATCCAATGGCAGCGTGCTTCTCTGCCTCTGCTCTCAGAATCCCAGTGCTGTAGTAGGATCCGACATCCGTGCTGCCAAAAACAAGTTCACCCTACGAGACAAAGTTACCAGAATATGTTAGCTCTATATTAGAGAGCACTGTGTCTTCTAGCGGGTGCAAAATAGCAGGCATGGGGCTGTGGGAGACAGTGAGTGCACACAGCCATAGTGCAGGCAGTCCGTGCATTCAGAAGATTTCTCTGCAGTCAGCGCAAGTCGCCGCCGACTTCCGGGTCTGCATACGCTAGATACCCATGGAAGAAGGGGACAGAAATCTATACACAGGGTGATCAGGAAATGCAATGGAACGTTTCTGCAAATATTGAATTCCCTACATACAGAAGGTTTGCTGTGTGTCAATTTGAGGGTCTGAAGGTACTCAATCTACTGAAAAGATTGAACTGTCAAAAACATTGATGGTGGGGCTGAAAGATGCACACCCTGAGCTCCAGTTCCAAAAAGAATGCACGAGGAAGAAGGAATTGTGAACAACATTATCTCCTGAGATGGGTTAAAGACTGCCAGAGAGTTCTAGCCAGATGTTACCGAACTCGGTGGGAACAGGATGAAGTATTCTTCCATACTGCATGGGATTTGGCCGGTATAATCCCTTCCACCAGATTCTAGAGAGATGGATGCACTGCATCCGTGAAGACCATGGGCACTTCATGAGGTGCATTAATTGGCAGCCCTATTGCAGTATAATTGCACCTTCTCTAGGACAGTGCTAACCTAATGCACACCCCCCGCCCCCCCAATAGAGACATCACTGTAAACTGGTGGTGTATCCTTCTCCTTGCAATGAGTTGACGGGCTACTTTATCCTTGCAGCCGTGCTTCTCGAAAATCTGTTGAATCATTGCTCTGACACAAATGGTAGCTTTCCGCTAACTTTCCCATGGCCACCATTGCATTGACGCAGTGTAAACAAAAACTTAAAAAGTCACTTGATGTGGTAGATATGCTCTGAATGCACTAAGAAAAAACATCTGATGGGCCATAATGATACACATTCTGGTATTCAATCAACCCTGAAACACTCAATGTGATGATGGATGAGTGTGCTGAGTTTTTTCTTCAAACGTAAGGAATTCTTCCACAACATGTTTCGCTCACATGATTTCGATTTTGGTACATCAGACACTGAAATAGAAAAAGGTTCATGCGATGTAAGGTTGGCATCCTTGTATATAGCAGTGACATACTGTAATGTCCTCCTTTTGGATAATGCCTCAGACCGTTGAGAGTTGCACATTTCTCAGCCACAGTGACAACCAGGCACATTAATCAACTTCTTCATTCATATGACACAAACTTATCAGTTCTCCTGAATCCTTCAGAACTATGCCTTGGGAGGCTGTGCACGAGTCTTCAAGGAATTGGTCCTGAGGAATAGAATATGATATCTTTCATGCTATCAATCATATCATAATGGTACGACTCCATTGGCCTTAGGAGCCCATGTGCCTCAAATGTATCTGATTTGGAGTGCTGTTGGCATCACCACACCGTTCTGAATCCTTCCACCAGCTACGGATGTCACGTTGGCATCTGGCCTGTACTTTAGGGCTCAAGATACAAACTAGTGTGACTGAATATGGTTCTTGGCCAGCTGATCCTTCTGCCACTGCTGCTGCTACTGCTGATGCCAAGGTAATGTATCACTGGATGTATTGACTGTTTCCACCACTGATTCTGCTGCTTCCCACAGATTGGTGGTCCTGGCACTTCTATCACTGCTCCTCCTGGTTTCATCCCCTGTGATGCTCCAGACTTTGTTCAGCCTGCTGTTGCTGCTGCTACTGCTGATTCTGATGCTGCTGCTGCTACTGCTGCTGCTGCTGCTGCTGCTGCTGCTGCTGCTGCTGCTGTTTTAGCTGCCTGGAGACCTGCCCTTCTTGGTGTTTCTGTGAAGGCTGCCTGATGCTGCTGGTTCTTTCGCTATAGCTGTTGTTGCTGGTTGTGTTTCTCCTTCAACAACTGCAATCCTATCATGCTGCTAGGAGTCTAGTGTTCAGTAGTGGATTCTACTTTTTTTCTCCACTTCATGGTGTAATCTCCTTTGAACAGTTAAGAACAAAACAGAACAAATCTCACACTTAAGCAAAACTTGCTTAACACTCCCACTGCTTGGCTGATATCAAGGTGCGTGCCGAATGCTGCATACATGAGGCTTCCAACAGGTGCTTGGTACGGCACTGCTTCCATGTGGCTGCTCTCTTGCATGCCATGGGGAGTCTGAGTCATGCTCAGCTTCGCTCCCACTTCCAGTGGTGTTGTTGGTTTGCGCGCTCCTGCCATGTTGAAGCGCTTGATGATGTCGCTCACGTACGTGCTTGGCGACAACTCCAAAGCCTGCTGCTGCCGGTCGTGCTTGATCTGAAGGCTGGTTGAGCTCTCCCATGTCTTTCATGTCAAACCTGGCAGCAAGGGACTGCTTTACATCATCCAAAAGAGACTTGGAGTCAGATGCAATGAGCAGATCATCAACATAGAGCAAGATGATGATCTGGTTTGCCTCTTGTGTGCCTCCATAGACAGCATGGTCTGCTTCACTGCGCACAAAGCCAAGGCTAACTAGCTGCTCATCCATCTTGTGGTACCATGCTCGCGGGGCTTGCTTGAGGCCGTAGAGGGCCTTCACAAGCTTGCACACCAAACCCTCCGTCCCTTCCACGACATACCCCTCCGGCTACTCCATGTACACATCCTCCTCAAGGTCACCATTCAGAAATGCACACGTCACATCCATTTGGTGCACCTCCCATTCCATAGCAGCAGCAAGAGCGAGGATCGCTCGGATGGATGGAAACTTAGCGACGGGTGCAAATGTCTCATTGTAATCCACACCCTCAGTCTGTGCATACCCCTTTGCAACCAGCCGTGCTTTATACCTGAGAATCTTAGCATCCGTACCACACTTGCGCCTGAAGATCCACCGGCATCCGATCACCCGGCTGCCGCGTGGAGCCACCTTGAGAGTCCAGGTGCCGTTCTTCATGAGCGCACCATACTCCTTATCTGCTGCGCCATGCCAATCTGCCGCCTCGGCGCTGTGCATGGCTTCAACGAATCCAGGGTCTTTGTCATCGCACGACCCGACGTGCTAAATAGAGCTTAGATAGCTTGTTTGATCCCAGGGCTACCGCTGCTTGTCCTGTCCAGGGGGAGAGTAGCCATCGGGGACAGCCAGCCACATCGATATTGACACGGTCAGCACCTTGACCTGTCAACAGTATCTCGGAGTCACCTCATGCAGACACGGATGCCACGGTGTTGACACATGACGTGGACTCAAATCCAGATATTGCATTGATGGTGGAGATGCGTGTCATCGAGGTTGACTTCCACGCCGACGCAGGAGCCAGACGTTCTACAACAGCAGGATGCATCAGGAGCGGTGCAGGCCCCGAGTCCCTAGACGGTGCCACTCGCGGCTTTGACCGGTGGGGTCTGGTGGAGGTAGAGGAGCCCTGTACAGCCCGGCATGCCTCTTGCGGACATTCGGGGGAGTTGATGCAACTGGCTCACATCAGCCCGGCAGCAATCGTAGTACAGGAGACATGTGTGTCAATGAGGTTGACTTCCACACCGACTTAGGAGCCAAAATTCTACAACAACAGATTGCATTACGAGTAGTGCAGGCCCTGAGTCCCCGGGTTGTGCCACTTGCGCCTTCGACCAGTGGCGGCGTAGTGGCAGTTGAAGAACCACGTACGTCCCGAGATGCCTCTTGTGGACTTCCGAGGGAGTTGGTGGAGCAGGTTTACACCGGCCAGGCAGCACTCGTAGTGTAGGAGCAGAGTGGATCAGATGGTCTTTCAGATGTGGAGGCATTCTTCAGAGAAGCAGTACTGAGAGGTGTCACTGGGAATTTGCTACGGCAAATACAGCACGCTCGACCTTGTCATGGACGCTACCCAAGGACCAACTTCAACATCAAGAGTCGTCCATGTTCTTAGAGTATATGCGTTCCCTTGCACACGGAGGAGCGGTGTCCTACATGGCACACTCCGGTGATGATCCTTACTCCATCAACAAGTGGGTGACAGTGACGAATCTTCCCAGTAAGACGATGTGTGAGCGCCAGCTGCGCTTGCTCGTTGCCTTGATACAAATTGGATCATTCGTCGAGCCGGAGTCCTACACAATTGTGTCCACTACGCCGGCAGCTGAAGACATTGCAGTAGATCAGACCATGCATATGGAGTGACCTCGCCGGTAGGAGTTCAGTTCTGCCCTCGCGTGTTCATCTGTTGGTGACCTTGCAAATCACATCGACGCTGAGAGTGGCAATACCTGCATGAATGAAATTTCAACATGCTGCACGGAATGTGACGACTTTACCTTCTCCTTCTCTCTTGTCACGCGACCGCTCATCCCTCCTCGTCTGATCGAAACGAGCTACGGTGGGGATGCAACACCTTCAGTTACGTCCGATTTTCCAGCATCTCAGCATATTGCGAGGTTTGTCGACCCCCAAGAGGATGCACTAGCACCGGCTCCAACGTCTTCAACAACAGAATCGCAAATAGAGTTGTACTTGCGAGATCTATAGTCTTCGTGTGCAGCATCCAATGAGACAGAGTTGGCCCTACCTGAAGCGGACATGGGCCACCACCGCATGTTCGAGGAAGCTTACGCTGACTTACAGGAGCTTACAAAGATGCTACAATGGGAGGTGATGGCAGGACGGGAGCGACTTTCCGCATAGGGGAGCACCACTACTATCGACATGAGTTTTCTACCATCAGGACCTCCCACACTCATCACAATGGAGGATCGTGTACCAGCTCCGAGTGTGATCTCAAATGGAGACACTACCATAGGAGTGAGCATGCCTTCAGTTCCCGCTCTCCTTGTTCCCGACGACTCCATCATCACTACTCTTGCTTCCATCACCCACCTTCATCCACCGGCTTCATCCACTCCATCGTCATCTTCGTCTATGTGTGGTGATCTAGTTCATCGTTCCAATCCTCCTCCTGCGGTAGCGGTACACCTTTGTGCTTCATGGTCCTCTATCCCGCCTCAGAGGCCAGCTGCGCCACTTCATCCACGCTTGTGTGATGCTTGCCCATTCCCTCTAGCATACACAAATGCATTCCGGTAGAGAGGAGAGAGGAGAGATTGTCAGTTGGGACCCTTGGTAGTCACACGAGGATTGGTACACTCCAGGTGATGCAGGGGCGATGTGGGGAGCCTTAGCTGGAGACACCACTTCGTCCTTGAGGGTGGGAGCAGACTCATACGTGGCAGGGGGAGCTGTCTCTGCGTGATGGAAAGACAACATGTTTTATCGCCCAAGATCTGTTCTTTTTTAGCCACGGTATCAGCATTTCCATCAGGTACATCGTTGCCATGTTCATCTGTCCAGGCGGAGTGTTATGTGGATCTCGACCTGAAGGGACATCATGGGAGATGCATGGGGACGGGTCCATGCTCTGCCATGAGCACACTATAGCAACCAGCATATGGCTAATGCTACGTGCCTACACAGTTGCATGTGATTGCATGTGATTGCATGTGGATGGTAGGACTCTAGTGGTCCAGGCCCGGACACGTGATGGGTTGCACCCGTGTTACAAGGAGATCCCTCTATGATCTTGTGTGTTAGTTGATGATTCTACTGTGGATGGCACACTAACAACTGTTGGATTGCTCGTAGCAGTCGAGACATGGGCTGTAGTACCGCCTGTGTCACCAGGAGACCATCTCTTGTCTAACTTATGTCAGATGTCCATGACTCCTCGAAAGGTCGAGACCCGGAGATTTGGTGGGATGTACCAGTGTCATGAGGAGACCTTATAACCTTCATTATGCTCCGTAGGGATATCAGCCTCTATTCTTTGATGGACGACAGATATGTGTGTGTGTGTGTGTGTGTGTGTGTGTGTGTGTGTGTGTGTGTGTGTGGTGGGGGGTGACTGTTGCAAATCGTGGTTTTGCAGACCCTGTTATTGTGTGCTTTGGCTCACTTGTGCTGGCATTAACGGCCATGTAAGCTAGGATGAGTGTTGGTCCGTGTGGCTTCCACCCATCACGAGTGACGCCGATGGATTACCCATACACCCGACGTTGGTGGTATAGTGTAGAGGAGACCGTGACGACATGAAAGGCCTCTGGAGTGTCCTCAGACTTCTGTAGCACCTACGAAAGCGCCTATGAGGTGCGGTCGATGCGTTCGACAACCTAGATCGCTTGTCAAGAGCAAGAGAGTTTTCTTGGTCGGTTGAGACCCGCGCACCTGGTGGACTGTAGTGGTACGACAAGGAGACCCAATGGTTGTAGCAGTGCTTCCAATGTTGGGAAAGGTGTTTGTGATGTCTGGACACGGATTCAGAGTGTTTCTAGCAGTGCTCGTATTTTCTCGGTGCTCGAGACTCGGGCACTCGGAGAGCTATTCCGGTGCCTCGAGGAAACCACCTTTATTGTTCATGTGGTCTATGCAGTGTGCTCTCTATGCTGAATGTTTTGGGTTGAGCTGGGGTGATGGAGCCCTCTGCGGCTAGCTGTCGCCGCCCCTGCATAAAGCACAATAAGGGCTCCTTTCTAAATTCTCCTTGTTCTTTCATGTTCTGCATTGTAGACTTAGCCAAATTCTTGCCTTTTTGCAGCGGACTCACACTCAGTGCTCGTGTTCGTGTTTGCATGGGCGTGCACACCCTAATTAACATTGACTATGTGTCCCATATTCTCCATCCTCTTTGCCTCACAACTTCTGCGTGTTCACCATCTACGCTCCATTGGACGTAAAGGAAGGATTTATTGATTTGTCATTTTTATTTTCATATTCCGGAGCAGAAATTTCTTTTATGATAATCCAGGAGTTTCTAGTCGCGCAAAGCCACAGCCTATGAAATGCTTGCTATGAAGTCCGCTTACTAGGTTGGACGCTTACTAGGAAAAGGTTGGCGCTAACAAGATTCATCATTGGATTCATCCTAGAGTGATGCTTTCCCAATAGTTTGTCTCCATGCTCTGATGTTTACATGGTCGCAATCCTTGTGGACACTGGTGAGGTCATGACCTGTGACAAGTTTGTCCTTTGAGTGTACCCCGAAAAGGGCGGAATGACCATGTACCCATCATTTGGGACAATAAGCCTCATCCCCCCCTCGCTTGGAACAATAAGCACCATATGCCCTTATGTCGGAACAATAAGCGTGATCCGCCCCTTCTACACGGACGCGAGTTTGCAGGCGTAAGAAATTAACACTGTACCCCTCTTGTTTGTCAAAAGATAGCATGTCAACGCCGCATGGATGCGACGTCAATATGCTGACGTCATTTTTTTTTTACCCAATCATCACAACCTCGTTAATAAAAAGGTTTGTGATTTTTTGTAAGTGGTTTGTAAGAAGTTTGCATGGGGGTTCCGAGAGTCGCCATGAGTTAAAGCAGAACTTGCTGGGCCTTGCTGCTGCGGGGCCTAGCAGGTGCTCGCGCTAAAAGAAACCCTAAAACCGTGGGTGTAATTAGGGGGTGAGTTTTTTTATAGTTTGTACATCAAACGTGGGTATAAAGTTGAGAAAAATGTAAAATAAGACAAACACGGATTCTCGACTCCCCATTCATGGAGGGGGGATTCCTACGGACGCCTGTCCGCCGGAATCCCCGGCGAATCCCCCCCCCACCCCCCCACCCCCTCCCCTCCACCACACTCACCCCCGCCTCCAGGCAGCCCATCGGCCGCCCGTACCATCGCAGCCCTCAATTTCGAGGGCCTTGATCGGTGGGCGGGTGGGTGGGCAAGTGGGCTGCAACAGGTGGAGGGGGTGCGGGGTTGGGGGGGAGGGGGGGGGGGGGGGG
>SZWC01003343.1:180470-195470 GCA_023375785.1 Penium margaritaceum | reverse complement strand
TACTTCAAAGAAGTCTACTATGTAGGTTCTGTGTTAGATTTCGTCAACTTAAGAGGTCGAAAAACATGAGTAATTTTTCCAGGGAAATGTGCATTCATTAATATTTTATCATGCAATGTTGGGTAATGATGAATGATTTCAAGGCAAAAAGGAAAATTTGCGATTTGTAGATGAAAAATTCCTAAAATTAAATCTAAATTAATAAAATTTATATTATCCAATGATTTTTATGTATTTATTTTGCGTTAATCTACCGAAAATTGTTTTTCTCCTAATGTTTCGTTTTTGGGATCAGTTTTTTGGCTAGTCTAGCCAAACAATTGACTTTACTGGACAGAAAGCTTAGCCAAGCTTCCCGTCCAGTTCTTTACACAAAGTGTACTGTTTGTTATCTTACTGACTCGCTCTGCTTGTCCGATTCCGTTCTGTCCGGTTCCTTATTATGCGAAAACCCACGTTTGAACGCGGACAAACAACCTTTCCTGTCCAATGCCTCGCAAGGCTCGAAGTCCGAAGAGCAACACAGAGAGCGGAAACAGTATTAAATTCTGAAAAAAAAACCCATGTCCGCATCTCTAACCAATCACAATTTTTTGTGTGCAGGAGAAACCGATTGGAAAAGGGTTACTATGTAACCCAAAAAAAATGTTGTGGGCACTGTCCAAGAAAAATGTATATACGCAGAAGAAATGTGCGCAGCACAAGCGGATCCAGATCCCTCAGCAACCGGAACACGACGGTGACAGCGACGTGAATTCGCGTCGCCGGCGCCTTCAGGGAGGGCCTCGCAGAGGGTCACCATGTGACTCTCTGTGATGCCCTTTGGTAGTTCCTTGTCAGCCAATATCGAGGCAATAAATGTATCGATACATTCCTGGTTTTGCTACCGAACCTGGCAAGTTGTAGCGATGATCATTCAAAACGGAGGCCGGTGCGACCAGCTCCACAATGATACACAACCCAAAAACACGCATGATACATTTGTAGAGTGCCGAAAAAAAATCAATCAGAACCATACCTGCCACTTCATTGGCGGTAAATACAAGATACCAAAAGATAAAGCTACGAAACATCTCATTAGTCTCAGCGAAGAGCGTGGGAAGAAGCCTATGGCTTTTCACAAAAGCACCTTCGAGTCCAAAGGGCAATCTCACCATGTTTTGAATCATTTTAGACAAAAAATGTAGTCTTAACCTCGTTCTATTTCTAAGAGTTCCACAAGCCTTAACGGAAGTACAACAAAGGTAATCCAAATTCTCGTTTCAACCATAATATATAACACGAAAGATCAAAAAATTAAAAAAGTTCCAACAATTTACCACATTACATGAAGGTTCTCATGGATACGGGAAACGACCCATTTAAATAACCGTAAAGGTTAAGAATACGTAAACAAATACGTAATCTCTGCAATATTTCTTCCCTTCTTTGTCTGAAAATTCCTCATAAGTGGTTCAAACCATGACGGATATTTCAAAATAATAAATTTTAAACATTTGTTTACGATAATCGAAAAAAAACCATCAAAACATTCCCAAATGCTTTGCAAGATTTTGAAATTACTTTAATGAAAGCTAGATGTACATGTTCTCCGTTCATAAAAATTCATGCAAGCCAGTTTAGATATGTAATCCCTCACAAGAGATTTTTTTTAAGTTAATGCATGAAACCTTTTTTGGATAACCCCTCAAAATATGCTGGCTCTTTTTTAAACTCAATCATGAAACATGTACTAAGAATAATGATAGAAATAGAAAACATTCAACAATAAAAATTAAAAATTAATATGTAATAGACAATATTTATTATTAAATATGGTCTTTTAAAAAGGAAACTGTATTTTTATCTATTTATCAGTCATTATTTAATGAAGATGAGAAACTAATATTGTTATCATGCACAATGTTTAGAATATTGGTTTGAAATTACATTATGTTTCAACAAAACGATATTATGATTTTCTCTACAAGAAGCCTAAAAAATCCTCTATTTCCTAGAGTTCAGATGGATTTTCCACTTTCTAATGAAAAAAACTCCTGATTCATAATAAAAAACAAAACCTTGACGCCTTTGGCCTTATACCTTCGATGTTTACAAATCCTTCCACTTCTTGATGCCTCTTGAATGTACTAAGACCCTTGAAAAATTAGTGAACTGTCCACTCCTTATCGAATCTCTAACCTCCCTAATACCATTTCACTACCTTGGGTATATATGCAACTGCCAAATAAGAATTTTATTTATGTATAACTTGAAGGAGAGAAGAACTCAAGGTCACAAATTCAGCAACCTGACAGGGAACATTTCATTCACTTTAGCATGCCCTGAGATCAACACAATATTCTTACCATTGATTAGTACACAAATCACTCTCAATATAATATTTTTAATATTCACATCCAAGTGCTACATAAGACACTAGAAACTCGTTAATTCAAATTCAGATCATGCTCAACTTATGTAACTATAATTCCACCCACTACTACACATTTTTTTTCCGGACATGGTATTGTAATGAACCTTCTTTCTATAAGATAATTTCATTTACTCACTTGTTTGATATGAATGATTAAATTTCAGATATTTTGGCAAATGGTATGTGTTAAAAGAGTGGTCCAACGTAATTTCACTAAGAAGATCTATAGTTTTCTTCCCGTAAACGTTCATCAGGATTGGGTTTTCAAATGATACCTATATAACACACCTCATATTGGTTTTATTTATAGCAAACTACCCATTTATGGTTAATCACCCTTAAAACATACACTCGACATAAAGTGTACATACTAAACGCATGCCTTTAGAAGTTTGATGATACATTTGTGGAAAATGCAACACAAGTTAATTTACGACACCTGTTCATTGAAATACAAATATATTTAAATGCTTTAAGACACTAAACATCAAAGAAGGTTACAAAAAATAAACATAACAAAACCAAATGGTTAAGGGATGTAGCGTACGGACGTTTTTTACGGTTAAAAATGGTCTTTAAATATTTAATGGGTGCTTCGGGTACTCGAGGCTCAAGTTTCGAGGAGCCAAAGCCCGGAAAAATATAATAGGCTAGAGTCTCATTCGACTCTAGCCTGGAAAATGTCCGTGACCGGATTCTAGGTGAAAGGAGTACTGCGATGGAAAATCCATCGCGTCACTCCTCCTCCACTCCTAGCTTGGCGCTAGGGTCCTGTTCCAGCGTGGCAATGCCACGTGGAACAATTAGGGTTAAGATGCGTGTTAGGAAAAAATTCCCTATGAGAACTACGTCCGTTTGTGGCGCGGTTCGTCTCAGCCAAAATGGCTGAGGCGACCATTCACCCACCCTCCCTGGACTACACTTTCTGAGGGCCTACGTTTTGGGTTCAGAAGTTAGTCCCAAAACAGCCCACGGCTGTTACATTGGCATCAGAGCCAGAGCTTCCGCGAAAGAAAAAATAAAACTGTGACCGTCGGAAACACTTGGACGTCGGATCTGAAAATCTACGGACAGTGTTAGCCGTCGACGTAGTTTACAGCAAAAAAAAAAGTTTGGACCAGTTCGTCCTAACACCGCTCGGTCGGCGGAAAGAGCGTGCGGGCGGAGCCCCGTCGAGCCGAGAGACGAGCTAGAGCTCCGACGAGCTGACTGAAAAAAAAAAACATAGGGAGTCCGGGGGAGACCAAACGGCGCCCGACCGGCGTCGTTGCGGCGTTTCGAGCATCGAGCGTCGAGCTCAACGAAATTGCCGAACTCGGAAGGGTGCCGACAAGGAAAGGAGGGAAGGACCCCCTCCCCCCCACCTCTTCCATGGTGCCGACGGCACCTAGGGGAGCAGATGAGGGGAGAGTCTCCCCTCCCCCACCCCGTCCATGGCGCCGACGGCGCCATGTGGGTGCTAGTGAGGGGAAAATGCCCCTCCATGGCGCCAACGGCGCCAAGGGTGGCGGGTGAGGGGAGAGCCCCTCCCTCCCCTCGCCTCATGTGGGCCGACGGCCCATGGGGTAGGAGAGGGTCGTCTCGCCCTCCCTCCCCCCGTCTCATATGGGCCAACGGCCCATGGGGGAGGAGAGGGGCGTCGCCCCCTCCCTCCCCCCGCCTCATGTGGGCCGACGGCCCATGGGGGAGGAGAGGGGCGTCTCCCCCTCCCTCCCCCCGTCTCATATGGGCCAACGGCCCATGGGGGAGGAGAGGGGCGTCGCCCCCTCCCTCCCCCCGCCTCATGTGGGCCGACGGCCCATGGGGGAGGAGAGGGGTGTCTCCCCCTCCCTCCCCCCGTCTCCTATGGGCCGACGGCCCATGGGGGAGGAGAGGGGCGTCTCCCCCTCCCTCCCCCCGTCTCATATGGGCCAACGGCCCATGGGGGAGGAGAGGGGCGTCGCCCCCTCCCTCCCCCCGTCTCATGTTGGCCGACGGCCCAAGGGGGAGGAGAGGGGGCGTTCGCCCTCCCCCCCCCTTTCGCGTGGGCTGACAGCCCGAGGGCGAGGGAAGGGGACGTCTCCCCCCCGTCTTGAGGGCCGTCAGCCCAGGGGGAAGAGAGGGGGACGTCACTCCTCCTCCCCCCCCCTTCACGTGGGCCGAAAGCCCAAGGGCAAGGAGGGGGTGCGTCTTCCCCTCCCCCCCCCTCTCACACGGGCCAACAGCCCAAGGGGGAGGCGGGGAGGCGACCCCCCACCTCCCCCCTCTCTCACAGGGGCTGATAGCCCCAGGAGGAAGGAGCGAGGAAGTTGCCTCCCTCCTCCCCTCTCCAGTGGCGGGATGGGCCCGCAGACAATGTTTACACATCCAAAACGTGAAAAACCTAGCATAGAACGTGCGCACGTAGCGCAATCAGTGTCTGTTTGTCTTTAAGATAGCAAGTCATTTGTTCAAACTCTAACGATGCTCATTTTCCCTCTTCTCCAAAGTACTCTTTGTTTTGAACCCGACTGGTTCTACACAAAGACGAGGGCAAATCCTCTGTTTGGTGTCCGTTTTGGACGCCGTAAAAACCAGTTTGAAGCTTCGACTGAGCTTCACAAATTATAAAAAAAAACAAAAATCTCTTGGTGCCACTAGCACTAGAGGCGAGGACGATTTCCTCGAGCCCGAGATTGACCGTGTAAATCATGGATTTGCCATTGTGACACGGTAAAAATCTCCGATTGAGCGCTATGATATTTCTAGTCTTATGAAATATTCTAAATCCATTTCCTCATGAATGAAAAAATGGAAAATCGACCATTTTCCCAAGAGACCATGGGGTGTCCTTTTTAAAGGAACAAGTTGTTCCATGCGATGGAATTGGCATTTGGAATGCAAAAAAATGGGAGGTTTCCTCACCAAAAAAAATCAAGCACCGATCGTGCGTATTTCTTTTTTTTCCGATTAACCTCAAACTTTGGGGTTTTCCATGGAAAGACGACCCGAAATGGGAGACCGCTAAAAAGCCACGACATGGCTCAAGCGGGTTGTTCATGCGCTAAACAGTTTTGTCTACGCAAAACGACGACTGCAACATGCACCAGGTGGCAAAACCATAATGGTGACATGCATCGAGAAGAATTCTCGATGAAGAAAGAGGAAAGCACCGAACGTGCTACGACCACTCGACGACTCACCTACTCGTCGCAACAATGCAAAATGTGCAGAGTGCACAAAATGAGTGTCGATTGCACAGTTACACGGGCGTCGATTACATCATTGACGTAAGTGCCGATTGCACTACGAGCAATGGCAAAAGTGCTAGTCGCAAAAATTTTGTCGGTGTTGAATATCCCTCTAGAAAAGTGCCAGTTGCACTTTGATCACAAATGCCGAAAGCATCCGTGATGTTAGTGCCGAACGCATTGCTCATGGGCGATGGAGATATGACCAAAATAAATGCCGATTACATATCCACGCGGGTGTCGATTGCACCAAGAATGCTGGATAAGTCATTTGTGAATGGATTCGACAAAACGTGAATGTGAGTGTCGACCGCACTCAACACACACACACGATGGTGGAAATGCACACGTGATGGTCGGTTGACAAGTGCCGGTTGCACCTGGAATACGACCAACGTTGAAAATGCAATCGTAGCATTCCTACGAGTACTGAACACACAATTACCATGATGCGGAATGCATGGCCAATCAGTGTGTCGGTTAAATCGTGACACGCGTACCGAATGCACCATTGTCATAAACGCCGATTGCACGATTGACAAAAGCTGCGAGTTGCACATTTGTCACGGGTGCTGAATGCAACATCAATGCGAGGGTCGATTGCACTATGGCAATGAGTCCTGGTTGGCCTAGCCATGCTAGTTTTGAGGGTACAACACATGGTATAAGATGCCGATTGCAACAATTACATGGGTGCCGATCGCACCTCGTTGTATCAACTAGCAATAACTAGGCAACTCGTTGACTCGTCGTGCTAGCTTGCGATAGACCACTAGAAAAAAAGCATACGATCTATGCGCGGAGTGGTTCTATGGGAAAGTGCATCAAGCGCCTTACACGAAACGCCGAAAACACGTCGTTGACGTTTGCAAGGCATCTCGACGAAGTTGAGGATGGTCATACTGTCGAATCCTTCAAATGGAGAACCGACAGGTATGGTTGGAAACAATCACAGACAACTGTGGTGCTCAGAGGTATGCCCGAACGGCGTAACAAAAACACAACGATATCGGTCGCCACCGACAGTGATGGCCATTCACCCTGCCGATAGCAGTTTAGGAAGGTACTTCCAAGAGAAGTACGAACCAAATTTTTATTGGATGGATCACGTGTGACGAGGACGATTTCCTCAAAATTAGACCATGCTAAAGGTGAACGAACTCCTCCCTATCTATAGATGAAACGTGCTACAAAAGCCCAGTCGGTTGAGCACCAATTCCAAAATATGCACGGCTTGCATTACCGCAAGGGGTCAGCGCACATGATCAAGCACGAGAGACAACCCACTTTTCAATATGTGCACGACATGCACAAAAACCTAATCCACTAAGTGTTGGTGCGTCGACCACGACACCCAGTTATGGATAATTTGGACAGTGGAATAATCACAACGGTTTTGTGACATTTGAAGAAGTTGACGATAACAGTTGATGTCTTGGATGAAAATGGTGACACCATTTTACCAAAAAAGTAGTTTGGTGGACGCAGGACGTGTGCCACGACAGTCGCACGTCCCATTGCGCTACAATGTTCAAAGGCAAATGTGATCATTCCATGAATGTGTCCGTGTCATGACTATGTCATGAGATGTGAAGCGGACCAGGTGTATTAGCACACTGACTTCAATCCTCGAGGAATGACATATCGCTGCCTGTACACAGTGTGTACTAGATGTATCAGTACCTTTCAGAGGTTATGCGCATCATTAGTCATGGCTGATACAAACATCGGTCCGTGATTGAACGTGTCAAGGAGGATACCCTTGAATAAATTCTCAATGGCAAAACCATTGACACCCTATCACTCGGTGAGTGATAGATACACATCGTAGTACCCGGCTGGTACGGACAAAAATAATGTACACGAGTGTACTCACAACCCTGTTCATGAGACAAGGATTATTGTCAATGAGGGTTTTAAATGCGCCAGAGAGAGGCGGAGACTCTTCGATGGGTCCTCAAGGATTTGAGACGCCGTAGTGCGATGGTTGAAGATCGCAAGAGTCCATTCTGGCGTATGACAAAGATTGACCGAATACCGAATGTGAACAAATTTGAAGGCGACACCTTCACTCTATCCTCACTCGATGAGTGAACATGTCATGGAAATTGATAGACAAAAGTGCGTGAACCGATGCTGGTGACATGAGTTCACCCACAGTTTTGTGAAAGTTCCATTTTGAAGAAAACGAGCGACACTCCTTTTCTACTAATGGAGTTCCAAAGTACTATGATGATCTCATAGTTTTCTACAAACCAACTACGACATAGTTGGGATCAAAAAAGGTCTAGGTTTTGTGTCTAAAGCTTATGACCATGGAAACACCCTATAAGGTGATAGTTTCATGCTAACAGCGTGTTGGCATCCACATCTTGGTGGTCCGACCGATCACATAACGAGTCATCATCAACACTGAAACAAAATAACGACCTGTGTGTCGTAACCAAATGTTGATGTGAAAGGACTCTTCAAGATGGACCTTGAGAAACGATATTTCTCATCAGATTCTTTCGATGTTTTGAGAAATGCCTCCAAGTCAATGGCATCGTGACACGGTACACCAGTCGTGTTCGCCACGATCTTCGAACATCATGCGGATGGATTCTGATTATGCCAAAGATATGGTATAGCACCGCCTATGCGATATCGATGTGCAAAATAAATCCAACATCCGATTTGTTGAAACCCAACCCATCTCCGAGAGAGATCATAATGACTACGGTGTAGTCGAACCATGCTTCACTGACCCGAAAGGTTATCCTGAAGTGACTCAAGCCCCTTGGTTTTGGGGATGGTTTAGTTGATGTACATTGCCGAATGCAAGTACAATATGTTTTTGGATGTCGCTGCGGTGATATCCAGGATTGTGGTGATTTGTCAGATGTCTTCGATGAGGGCGATACCCTCTACAAGTGCCCCGGACACGTCATATGAAAAATACTCTATTGAGTGGAAGTACCAAATGTACACAATAAAAGACATTGGAGCAACACCAATTGTTGCAACTTGGCAAACACGATCCACTGGCGGGTTCCCGAATGAAATCCTTGGACACGATGACACAAACACAAAATAATTTAGGAACTAGTTGTTCCAGGATCACCGGATGTGATTCGGAAGTGTTCGATCACAATCACATGGAATTGACACCCGAATGATGTTCTTCCAACATGTACCGCAATGATTGTGATCATGGTACACCCGTTGGGTGAATACCATACGATGAAAACTTTGTTTGTGGATTGAATCCATGGTCGTTGAGATCGGTTATCTCAGCTAACCTAGTTCAAAAGCAGTGTGCTTTTGACAAGGACGTGAGCGGCAGCCTACGGTACCCATTTCAGACAGAAATGAGGAGATGGTTGAAAACAAGATCATCTAGGTCAGAGCATTGTCGTGTCTAACGACGGACGTTGACGACAATTGCGCGTGCCAGACGACCAATGCCGCCTCCTTCAAAGATGGGTGCAACCTTTGAAAGGAAAAACAAGTATGCTCAGCAACCATGTCTTAGGACCTTGGTACCTCCCAACCCTAAGATAAAGCTAGCATGCAAGTCGCATGGGCTTGGTGGAGCTTGGTTGAGTTCAGCCAACCAATCCACGGGTGCTAAAAGAGGTCTAGTAGACCTACGCGTGGTCATGAACACGTGCTTGCAAACCGAGAGGACTGATGTCCGGATCTTACATTGCAGGTATTGACAATGTTGCAAGGAGGTACCACCTTGACAGCAACCCCTTGGAAGAGATCATGTCCCAATGACATGGGAAGTGTTGTGCGGACCTGGACGGTTTTTGCGGGGACGCCCGGTAAATTCGTCATAGGGACGCTCCGTGCTAAGGGGGAGGAGGCGTCGCCACAACAGTTTGCTGAACACGTACCACACGAAATGTGGGAAAATTCATCCTATGTACTCTCTTCCAAACTGGCAAGAAGTTGACAATGTATGTCCCAAAAGGCTTCGACTATGCCATCGATCCTCACGTGGGATGAGTCTTCGATAAAGACCCACTAACACTTGTGAAAAACGTACAAGGATTGTACGCGTCTCATCTTGGCAAGAGCCAAGGGATCACGCGATCAACACTGGATGTTGTACGCAAATGACAATAATCACAAAAACCACATGTGTGTGGTTGATTGTGCGTGAACATGACGCAACAGTGTTGCGGATGACAGGAGTTCACATGTGTGATCTTGTTTGCGCTTCTTGTTGCATGGTTTGTATCATGAAGTACGCGATGATCAAACCTCCGTGAACAAAGACGAACCGGGACGGTTCGAAGCAAAGGGGGAGGAATGTAGCATACGGACCATTTTTACGGTTAAAAATGGTCTTTAAATATTTATCGGGTGCTTCGAGTACTCGAGGCTCAAGTTTCGAGGAGCCAAAGCCCGGAAAAATATAATAGGCTAGAGTCTCGTTCGACTCTAGCCTGGAAAATGTCTGTGACTGGATTCTAGGTGAAAGGAGTACCGCGATGGAAAATCCATCGCGTCACTCCTCCTCCACTCCTAGCTTGGCGCTAGGGTCCTGTTTTAGCGTGGCAATGCCACGTGGAACGATTAGGGTTAAGATGCATGTTTTGCAAAAATGCCCTATGACGACTACGTCCGTTTGTGGCGCGGTTCGTCTCAGCCAAAATGGCTGAGGCGACCATTCGCCCACCCTCCCTGGACTACACTTTCTGAGGGCCTACGTTTTGGGTTCAGAAGTTAGTCCCAAAACAGCCCACGGCTGTTACATTGGCATCAGAGCCAGAGCTTCCGCGAAAGAAAAAATAAAAGTGTGACCGTCGGAAACACTTGGACGTCGGATCTGAAAATCTACGGACAGTGTTAGCTATGACGACTACGTCCGTTTGTGGCGCGGTTCGTCTCAGCCAAAATGGCTGAGGCGACCATTCGCCCACCCTCCCTGGACTACACTTTCTGAGGGCCTACGTTTTGGGTTCAGAAGTTAGTCCCAAAACAGCCCACGGTTGATACAAGGGATTTGCAATTCCACATGTAGTTTGCTGTAACTGACATACATTTGTACGCATACATGGAATGTGTTAGAATTACAAGGCGTGAAAGTGCCTATTCCTTGGCCCAAAATGGAATGAAAAAGAACCCTACAACAGTCACATTCAAGGGGTTTGGACTTCATTTTTTTGCTTTTGCGAGCTCCTACTGGACCCTGCGGTAGCGGGGTCCAAAAGGTTCCCTTCTATCGTTGGGGAGGGGGGGTTTCAGACCTACATTCATATCATTCGCAAAAGTACACAAGGTAAAATCTTGTACGTTGTACGATACACGCCTCATTATGTTTTCCATTACACTATTACGGTGGGGGGAGGGGGGGACCACGCGGTGACCAATTCGATGTTGTCTTGTTTACTATCGGAAAACTCTCTCGCAACCGTCTATTTTCAACAATCAGCGGTTAGCACATGCAGATTGCTAATCAAACCTGTATAAAACCCTCCTTGTTTGTTTATGATTGTCGATAACTGTACATTGACGGTTTGCGAGTTTCGGCAACCGATCATATCCCAGTACATTAGGGTTTTTTTTCTTCAACCACATGATCCGGATACACTTACCAGATACACTTCACAGATACATTCAAAGGTTTGGGGGGGCAGCCAAAGACCTAGCCCCCCCACTATCAAAGTGTATTATGAAAATGAATATGGAACGTGTGTCAAAATAAAATTGATAGACATTTAAGAAGATACAAAATGTACTATACATTCATGAAAAACACACATTGTCACCACAATACACACCCCGATCAAAAGTCCTCATACATTCTATCATCGTGTGGGGGTGCTGCGAATCTCGACTTTGTGGTGACCGTTTTGTCCTGTTTTTTTTGTGAATAAATTGATGGTTGTTTTTCCCATTGTCACACAAAATGCATACACTAGCCAGATGGACTCAGCTAATACACTCAACTTATTTGGGAGGGCAATCTTAGACTCCGGATGACCTCCCCCCTCCACCCCCCAAATGGTAGAGTGTGTTTGCAAAGTGTACTGGGTTAGTGTATCTGGTCTACGTGATCAACGAGAAGAAAAAAGAATAAAGTACATGATACCGCCGATTGTCAATTACTGATGATCAGCGACGTTGGTGTGTCAAAAGGCAATGGAATTCGAAGACACGTGTATATTTTTGCCAGTTACTCGATCAAAGATACATTGACCAGCTACATTTGTCCAATGCACTCTAGCCTTTTGGGCGGGTCAAACGACGGGTCTGATGGGGGGGTCGGTGTGAATTAATTGTCATTCCACATCCGCATTCGTTGATCGTCGATCATTTATCGTGATATATCTGCGGTCAAAGAGCACATATACATAAGTTTATAATTGTTTCTCATAACATAAAATAAATGCAATCCCCCGCTACACCCCACTAATACACACACACTACACTTTTGGGGGGGCATCGGATCCCGTGATGACTCCCCACTCCTCAAAGAGTTCATTCGAATTGGTAGAGTGTCTAAAATGCATGTATCTCTTGGAAATGTAACAACTCATACTAGTGTACAAGATACACTACTCCACAGAAAAAGTTGCTATACAATACACCTACCAAGAAAAATGTTCGAATACAATCGAGGGATTGAGGGGGACGGGGGACGAGCTTGGCAGTATATTTTTGGATAATTACACAGTCGAATAATGGCAAAAATATGCTTGACATAAGTTTAATTATTGTTCCAGACCACAAATAAGGAAGTAAGCATCTGATTTACAAATAATACCATAGACATGTTTCAGGACATATGTACGTCAATTGTACATTTCACCCACACTGTCATATTCTTTTCATTTGTTGTTAAATTATAACATGCAAGTCCTAAGACACAGGTACCATGTACATTGTTTTCCTTGTGAAAACAAGATGATTCACCCTAAAGAAAATTTCATGGAAATTACCCAAAGTTGCAACCTAATACACTGAATTTGGCGTGTATAAAACTGGGACGATTAACTATACCTCACGCTACCCTTGAGAAATTAAAAAATAAAGATGGATCAAACTATGTGTATTGCTTTCAAGTATAAATGGATTTTATTTCTTAAGCAACAAAATTCTTACATGTTGTTTTCTTGATTAAAAGTCTCAATTATTGATGTTTGTAGGGTGTAGCAAGGGTTAGGTTCCTTGCTTTTGGGACCATTATGCTTGGAGAGCAAAAATGAATGGAGTGAAAAGTTGGAACTGGGAGAATGCTGGACTGAATGAAAATAGTTGATTACAATTATAGTGCAAGAGACAATAGAGCGAACACAGCTCAGCTAGAGACCAAAATTGAACTTTCATGCTGAGACACATCTCTGTACCCACAGGTGTGCAACGTCTAGTAAAACAGCTCCAACAAAGTAGCTTGGGTCTTGGACATACTCTGGCCACCTCTTCTACGTAGTCAGGCCTTAAGGTAGTCAAGGGTTTCTCCTACCGAGGATGACGGACTGTTATTAGGCTTATTAGGGTCTTGAGAAGAGTGATTATAGAGTCTTTGCCTCNCAGGTGTGCAACGTCTAGTAAAACAGCTCCAACAAAGTAGCTTGGGTCTTGGACATACTCTGGCCACCTCTTCTACGTAGTCAGGCCTTAAGGTAGTCAAGGGTTTCTCCTACCGAGGATGACGGACTGTTATTAGGCTTATTAGGGTCTTGAGAAGAGTGATTATAGAGTCTTTGCCTCTGTTAAAGTAGCAAATATTTGATGCTGCTGTAGCCGGGTTTACCTCTCTTGGTCGACTCTTGCACTTGAGACCCTAGCGATTCTGGCAGTTAGGAGCTAGCTCACGTCCTGACATGCGTGTTTATCATGTGGTGCACTCGCACCAACAGAGGGGGCCTTTCGCTCCCCCCTCGAGAGGGAGTGAAAGCCCCCTCTCGCCACTCGCATGGGCATAGGTATGCCCTTACTGGAGCATGTTGCGCCACGCAACATGCTCCAGTGTGCTGATGTCATGCTCTAGGCGAGGCCGACCCGGTAGGGGGCGGCCCTCGCCCACGCACTTTCATTCTTTCTAAGAAAACTATCCGTTTCTTCTGTCTCGAGCAGCTCTCTCGTCTAACTCTCGTGCCTCGATCTCCCTCACAGTCCTCGAGAGCTCTCTCCCCTCACAGCTCTCGAGAGCTCTCCCCCCTCACAAACATCCAGTAGGATAGTTAGCCCCGCGGCTAACTCCCGACTCCACCCACCTTCCTCCTCCTCCGCTCTCCTCCATCCTCTCTCCCTCCCCCTTACCGTGCTCTACTCAACATGGCATCAAGCCACTGAGGGCCTGTGTGCTCCCCGTCCCGCTTCCGCTTCCGCCATTTGCCTCCGTTGCCGCCGTCTGCCATTGCCGTCGTCGGCCGTCTTCGCTGCTCCCGCAACCACCGCCCCTGCTTCTGCCGTTGCCCTTCGGCATCGTCGCCGTCTTCGCGGGTGCCGCCTGTCATAGTGGGCACCGTCCCCTGTCCGGACGGCTTCGGCCCCCCCCGCCAGGTATGCCCCTGTCGGGGCCCACCTGTCGTTCCAACCCCTCCCCTGTTCCGTCCTCCCCTGCCCCCGTCTTTTCCTTCCTGCCTGCCTCATACTTCGTTTCTGTTCTGTTCTTCGCTCTCTCTCGCTCACTCACTGCCTCTTCTCTGTCTTCTCTCCTGCAGGTTAGTTCCCCTCTTCGTCCTAGGTGCCCTTCCTGCGCTCCTGCCTCTGGAGTCTGTCCTCCGTCCCTCTTGCTCCGGCCCTCGGCTCGCTCCCGGCCTCTGGTGCGTGGACCTCGCCTCCTCGACTCCCTCTCTCGGCCCTAGACTTTAGGCTCTAGGTCTCCAGGCCCTAGGCCCTTGAACCTAGGCTCTAGGTCGCCTAGCACTAGCCACTAGCCTCTAGCCTCTGGACGTTGGACTGTGGACTGTGGACTTTCGGCCTCTGGCCTCTGCTCTGCTGTGTGGCCTTTGGCCAACCCCCCCCCTCCCCCCGCTGTTCCTGTTTTCTGCTCGGCTCCCTGAGCCCGGGGCTGTCTGCCCCCAATCGGCCGTGTGGCCTTTGCTGCCTTCGGGCACTGCCCTTCCGGCATTCTAGGACCCCCCCCCGCTGGGTCTCGTCCCGGCCTTTTGTTCTGTTTTTCTCCACTCTCTCTCCCTTCCTTCTTCCCCTCTGTCTCTCCCCCCGCTCCCCCTCTTCGGGATCCCTCCGCTCTCTGTCTTCCCTCCTCTCTCTCTCTCTCACTCTCTCTCTCACTCTCCCCCCCCTCTCCCCTCACTCTCTCTCTCTCTCTTGCTCTCTCTCTCTCTCTCTCTCTCTCTTTGTCTCTCTCTCCCCTCTCCCCTCTCTCTCTCCTTTGTCTCTCTCTCTCTCTCTCTCTCTCTCTCTTTCTCT
>SZWC01003343.1:156862-177239 GCA_023375785.1 Penium margaritaceum | reverse complement strand
CCTCCTCCCTCTCCTCTCGCTCTCTCCCTCCTTCTTTTGTTCCCCTCACTCCCTCTCCCTTTCTCTCTCCCTCTCTCTCCTTCTCTCGCTCTCTTTCCCCTTCCCCCATTACTCTCCTCTCCTCTTCCCTCTCCTGCTTCTCCCCCCGCCCTCCCCTTCTCTCCCCCTCTCTGCCCCCTCCACTTCCTCCCCTCTCCTCCTCTTCTCTCCTTCCCCCTTTCTGTCTTCGCTCTCCCTCGCGTCTCCCCGCCCACCCCCCTCTCTCTCTCCTCCGTCTCCTTTCTCTCTCTCTCTCTCCACTCCTCTGGTTCTTTCCTCCCACTCTTTCTCTCCCCCCCCTCGCCCCTTCCCCCTCTCTCTCTCTCTCCCTCCGTCTCCCCTTTCACCTCCCTCTTCCTTCCCCACCTCCCTCCCTCTCGTCCCTCTCCCACATCGCCATTCCTCGTGTCTACCTCGCTGCTTCTCCGGCACCACCGTCTCCACTGCTCCATCGGCTTCATCGGCTCTGGCTCGGCGTTCGGCCCTCGGCCTGATTCACCGGCGTGTCCCTCGTCCACGTGCTACACTCGTCCATACTTGGCCGTCGTCCCTCGGCTCCCCGCCCTGACCGCCCCGCCGCCGTCGTGCTGCGCTGCCCCCGCTCTCCTCCTTCGCCCCCCCTCCGCCCTCTGGGTCGCCACTCGTCGGTGCATCTCGGCCTGGGTCGTCCGCCGTTGCCCCTCCCCCTCTTCTTCCCGCCTTCTCTCTACTCGCTTCCGCCCCCCTCCCTCCTCGTCTCTCCTGCTTGACCTTTTCTCTCTTCACTCCCTCCCTTCTCTCCCCTGCCTTTTTTCCTCTTCCTCCCTCTCTCTCTCCCATTCTTTTCTGTTTGTCTCCCCCTCTCCTCACCCCCTTCCGCTCCTCCTCCTGCCTCCTCTCCCCTGCTCTCCTTGCCCCTTCCTTTTTTTTAGTCTCCCTTCCCCGTCACCTCTCTCTTCTCTCTCTCCTCCACCTCTCTCTCCCTCCTCTTCTTCCTTTCCCCTTCTCCTTTCGCGATCACCCCTTCACTCTTCCCCTTCCCTCCGTCCTCTCCTCTCCACCCCCCTCCCTTCTCCTCTTTCGCTTTATTTCCCTCCTTTTGCCCCCTCTCCTACCTTTCCCCCCCTTCCTCTCTATCATTGTTCACCCCCCTCTCCGCTCCCTTTCTTTGCGACCCTTTCCCGTGTCTCCTCGCCTCCCTCCCCCTCGTTGCACCTTCACTCTCTCCTTCGCTCTCTTTGCTGCCTCACCACCTTCTTCTCTCCCCGCCTTCTCTCCGCGCTCTCTGTCCTATCGTTTCACCCTCTCCGCTTTCCCCCTCCGTTCCCCTACCCCCTTGTGCCCCTTCCTCTCTCCCTATGCGCGCTTCCCTTGTACCCCCGTGTCATGCCCTTGCCTCGCTCTTCGTTTCCCCTCCCCGGTTGCGTTTGTTCTGGGTTTGTTTCTTTTCCCCTCGTTTGTTCCCCGGTGCTCTCTCGTTTTCTCTCTCCTCTTCCCCTCCCCCCTCTAATGCATTTCCCTAAATACACACCAAACACCATGGCTAGCCCTTCTTCTCCTTTGCATGTTTGCTCCTCCTGTAGTCGCTCGTTCCTCGCGTCGCTTGGCCCTCGCCCTACGCCTAGCAGCGTCATGGCGGATCTCGGCCTCTCCGGCGCTCTCGCCGCAGCCGCGGCCGCCCGGGAAACTCGTGATAAAGCCTCGGAGGTGTTCATTGAGGCGAGCCCCTCCGCCTCCGTTGACACCGGCGTAGTTGATGACTCCCTCACCCTGTCCCCTCGATCCACTGCTGCGGCTGCCGTCACCGCGGCCCTCGCGGCGCTTCGCGCCCCCCCTTCCCCGCCCCGCCGTCCCCCATCGCCCGTCCAGACCCCTGCGTTCCCCTTCTCCTTGGCCATCCTCGATGCCCTCGCCTTCCACCCTGTCGGCGCTCCCCGTACCGTACCCTCCGTTCCTTCCATTGACGCTACCGCACCTGTCGATCCCGACCCTGACGCCTCCGGCAACCTCGTGCGTCCTGCCGCTGATCCAGCGGGTGACCCCTTCCTGGCTCTTCCCCCTGGTGGTGCTCTCGCCCCTGGTAGTTCCGTAGCCCCCTCGCGTGCTGCCGTCCCTAGCACCTCTGGGGCCGTTGGAGTCTCTGTCGCCCCTGGTGGTGGCTCCATCCGTGGTGGCCCGCCCGCTCCTGGTTGTGCCGTCCCTTCTGGTGCCACTATTCCCCCCGGCATTCCCTTCCTCCCGCCTGGTGCCACTATTCCCCCCGGCACTGCCTTCCTCCCGCCTGGTGTCGTTGCCTCTGGCCATGTCGTCGCCCCTCCCGGACTTGTTGCTACGGGCGATGCCCCTCGTGCCGGCCCTGCCATTCCACCCGGTGTGGCCCTGCCCGCCGGTGGCGCGGCCCCGGCCGGTGGTCTCCCTTTCGGTGGCGGCGCTGTCCCAGTCGGCGCCCCTCCCCGTGGTGACCCCGTCGATGCGCTTGCCCTCGCCGTCGCTCAGCTCACTCGTCGTGATCTCCGTCCCGCCGCTCCGTCATTGCCCTTGACTGCTGCTCCCGCTCACGTCCCAGGCACCCCGTTCTCCGAGTGGTCCCCCCGTTTTGTCTCCTGGGCAAACATGCACGACCTCTGGGAGCACTATGACCCATCTCCTTCCCTCCCTCTTGTTCATCCTGACCGTAGTGCCCTTGCTTTCCACCTCCTGTACTCTGCTGCCCCTTCGGTCGCCCTTCGTCAGCTAGACCGGTTTGCACCCACCGCCGCTCTTCCTACTCGCCCTCGCGAGGCTTGGACAGCCCTCCTTGCACTTTATTCCTCTGACTCTCTTCGCTCCGCTTCTTCTCTTCTTACTGATCTTTGCGCTCTCCGTCGCCGCCCTGACGAGTCTCTCGGTGCCTATCTGGGACGCGCGGAGCTCCTTCAGAGCGAGCTTCTCACTGCGGGTGTCTCTTTGTCCGATCAGGCCTTCGTCACTCCTGTCGTCGCTGGCCTTGGACCCTCCTTTACCGGCGCTCTCACTTCCTTCCCCCTCGCACTTATTCTCCAGGCTGCGTACCAGACTCCCGGCGCCGTCTGGCCGGTTCTCCTCGACGGGCTTCGCTCCTTTCAGGCGGTCTCCCAGCCTGCCGTCTCTCCTCCCGAGCCTGTCCTGTCCGACGCCTTGCCCGGTCTCCTCCTTCCTCCGCCGGCTCATGCCCTTGCTGTTCGAGCTCCGCCTGGCAGGGGTGGTGGTGGGGGTGGCGGTGGTGCCCGTCTGCCCACGTGCTGGAACTGTGAGGTCGTCGGTCATCGTCATGATGCGTGTCCGCTCCCTCCCGTCCCCGATCTTCGCGAGCGCATTGCCCGTCAGCGCGCTCTCCTCCGCGATCGGCCCTACGTCGCTCCCAGCGCTCCTCCACCGGCTGTTCTCGGCGCTCCTCCGCCCGCTGCTCCTGTTCGTCCACCGCCGGCGCTCGCTGCGCCTCCTCCCCTCACCGAGGATGCGATCATCGCCCTCATTTGTCGCGTTTTGGCCGAGGGTGTGCTTGGCGGTCCGCCGCCTGCTCGTACGTCTCCGCTCTTTGACCTCTTCGCTGCCCCGACGCCCTGTCCCACTTCTCCCGATGTCCCCTCATCTGGTCCATGCCCGTCTCCCTCTTCTCCTCGCACGACCGCCTATTGTCTCCTGTCTGGTACTGAGCGTGTCGTGGCTCCCTCTTGGGTGGTAGACGGTGCGGCGACTGATCACATGTGTCCCGCTCGCGAGTTGTTCACAGAGTTCAGTCCTGTTTCTACGATCACCTCAGTATACACTGGTGATGGGGCACCCCTCCCTGTGCTCGGTGTCGGTACTGTCTGCCTCACCTCTTTTGCTGGCTCTCTCACCTTTACCTCCGTCCTCTACGTCCCAGCTCTTGATTTTCCCTCTTGTCCGTCCCCACCCTTGACGTCTGCGGTTTCTCCACCACCTACGCCCTTGGGCTCGTCGCTGTCACAGACCGAGCTAGCGGTCGCGTCGTCCTTCGCGGTCATCGGCCTTCCGGCGAGGGCCTCTATCAAGTCCTCGGCTCGCACTCCGTCTCCGCGCCCGCCGCCGACGCTGTTGCTCTCGTCGCACTGTCTCGCTCGGCCCATTCACACCTCCTTCATCGTCACCTCTGCTATCTCCCTTCTCCTGCTGTTGCTTCCCTCCTCCGCACCCTCCCTGCCGACGGATTGTCTGACCCCTCCTTCCGGGCCCCTTGCGCTGCTGATTGCACCTTTTGTGCCATTGGCAAGATTCATCGTCTTCCTTTTCCATCCTCACCCTCACGCGCAGCTGCTCCTCTCGAGCTCGTACATGCCGACATTCTGGGTCCTCTTCAGGATGAGTCTCTTGCTGAGCATGCCACGTATGTTCTCAGTTTGATCGACGATTATTCTCGCTACACATGGGTCTTCTTCTTGCGGGCAAAGAGCGATGTTGCCCAGACCATCCAGTCGTGGTATGCATCCGCGCAGCGCCAGAGTCGCCACCAGTTACTGCGCTTTCGGTCCGACCGAGGTGTTGAGTTCTTCGGCGCCACAGCATCGTTCTTTGACCGTGAGGGTGTGGTCCATGAGCTATCTGCCCCCTATTCTCCACAGCAGAATGGGGTGGCCGAGCGCTGGAACCGTACTCTTGTCGAGGGGGTCCGCACCATGATGGCCGAGGCTGGTTTCCTAGATCGAGGCCGCAACTTCTGGTCCGAGGCAGCCAGCTATCGCACGTGGGTTTGGAACCGGATCCCGCATGGCCCCCTTACCCCCGACACCACACCGTTCCAGTTGTTCTTTGGGCACCGTGCTGACCTTAGCCAGGCCGTGGTTTTGGGTACTATGGCCACCGTTTACCTTACCCCCCTTTCCCGGACGGGTAAGCTTGATCCACCTGGGTGCCTTTGTGTCACCCTTGGGGTTGCGCCTCATTCTCGTGCACACCGCTTTTGGGACCCTGTCGCCCACCGCCTCATCGAGTCTTGCCACGCTCGATTCTTCGAGCAGCTGACGTATGGCGCCTTTCGTGCGGATCGCTGTCTCCCTTCCCCGGCCTCTGCCACGGCCTACACTTCCGACGGTCTTGTCGTTGCCGGTGCCCCCTCCCCTCCCTCGCCTCCCCCAGTGGCCCCTTCCGTGCCCCCCGTGCCTTCCGCCACCTTCGCTCCTGCCTCCCTTCCCGTGCCCCCTTCGACCGTCCCGCCCCCGACCTCTCCCTCCCCTCCCCCCGTCCTCCCTTCCATCCTACCCTCCTCGCTTGTCCCCCCGCCCCATTCTATGGTCCTTCCTCTTCCTCCTGCGCCGGTCCCTGTCTCCAGGACAGGGCCTCCTCCCGCGCCTGTCTCCACTCCTCTTCCCCCTCCTGCTTCGTCCTCTCCCTCCCCTCCCGTCCCACCTTCTGCCACCCTGCCCGTTTCCTTCCCTCCGCCTCTCGCCCCTCCTCCACCTCCCCTACCCCCCGCGCATCGCCGTGGCGGTCCGCCGCCTATCTCTCCCCTCCCTCCTCTCTTACTGTCTCCTGTACTTTCCCCTGTCTCTCCTCCCGGCTTCCCTTCCTCCCCTCCTCCTGTTCCCCCTGCTCTGACCTCGCCTCAGCTAGCAGGTGTTCCCCGTGCGTCGTCTCCCCCTCGCAGTACTGACCCTGTTCTCCTCTCTATCGAGGAAATTCCGGAGGATGCCCCGTCTCGGGCATCCTCCCCTATCACTCTTGTGGGCGACCCCGTCCTTCTCGCAGTGACCCCGTCCCCGTCATCCTCGCCCGCTACCGCCACCTCTGCCCACCTCTCGCCTGTCCCTTCACTGGTCGATGTTCTCTCCCGCGAGACCCTTCCGCCCCTTCCTCCTTCCTCTCCCTCCCCTTCGCCATCCGTTCCCCTATCTAGTTCATCCCCCCCGGCAGTTTCTCCTTCCCCTTGCGCCCCTGACCCGGCCTCTCTTCTCGGTGCTCCCTCTCGCCCTCCCTCGTGGATACGCACACACGCTGCTTGGACTCGGCCCTCCGCCCATCCTCCTCCTCCTCCTCCCCCTCTCTCTCCTCGTACTCTTCACCCTACTTCCCCTGTCCCTGCCGCTTCGCTCTCCTCTCTCTTGGATACTCCTCCTCCCTCCTCCCCTGTCTCCTCTCGCACTCGCTCTCGCACCGCTCGCGCCCTTACTTGCACTTCTATCCCTCTCCCCGCCGTCGCACTACCTTCCTCCTCGGCCCCCGTCTCTCCTTTCCCTTCCCTCGCTTCTCTCCTAGTCGCATCCACATCCCTGGCTCCTGCATTGTCCCCTCCCTCCCCCTCCCGGGTCTCTATTGTACCACTCTCCACCTCCCCTTCCATCCCACTTTCTTCCACCTCCTCTTCTATCCCACTTGCCTCCACCTCCTCCCTCCTTCCCTGCACACCTCCTCCCATTGTCGTATCGTCCCCCCTCTCTCCCCCCTCGCCTCCCCCTCCAGTGGTCTCTGCTCCCACCCCTACCTCCCCCCTCCCTTCTTCATCTGCTGATGTGCTCCCTATCGCTCGCCCTTTGTCGAAGTACACCCTCCATCCGGGTCACGCCCACGGTCACCACTTTTTCCATCTCGAGTTTCGCCATGCCCTCGATGCCTGCACTGATCACCGCTTTGTCAGTGCCCCGGCGTCTGCTGCTCGTGCCCTCGCAGTCACCACTCTTCCGCCCTCGTCTCCCTCTCCTCCCTCTCTTGATGAGTCCGACCCCCTCACTCTGGCCGACGCCCTTACTCTTCCAGATGCTGCTGCTTGGCACGCGGCTTGTGTTGCCGAGCTCGCCGCCCTGGCTGAGCATGGTGTACTCGAACTCGCCGACCTTCCTCCCGGTCGCACGCCCATCAAGGCCAAGTGGTTCCTCCGTAAGAAGTTCACCGCCTCGGGTGCCCTCGACCGTTACAAGGCTCGCCTCACCGCCAAGGGCTACTCCCAGGTTCCCGGCGTCGACTTTACCGACACCTACGCCCCTGTTGGTCGCTTCACGACGAGCCGCGTTGTCATCTGTCTCGCGGCCCACTTTCGGTGGGAGCTTCATCAGATGGATGTGAACAACGCCTTTCTCCATGGTCGCCTCGAGGAGGAGCTTTACATGGTTCAGCCCCCGGGCTTCTCCGACGGTACACGCCGCGTCTGTCGCCTCCGTCGTGCGCTCTACGGTCTCCGCCAGTCCCCTCGTTGCTGGAACGAGGAGCTCTCGTCTACCCTCGTCCGTGGCGGTTTCCATCCCAGCCAGTCCGACCCCTCCCTCTTCGTTGGTGGCACGACTCTCGTGCCTGCCTTCATCCTGGTGTATGTGGATGACCTCCTCATCACCTCTCCCTCGTCTTCTGCGATCTCTGAGGCGAAGGGTCTTCTCTCCTCCACATACCGCATGAAGGACCTTGGCCTTGCGGCCATGTTCTTGGGCATGCAGATCGAGCGCCTTCCTGACTGTCTGCTGGTCCATCAGGAGCGCTACGTCCAGACCCTTGCGGACCGCTTCGCCTCCGTCGTCGACCTCTCTCGTCCTCTCCCTGCTGCCTCCTCGCCCATGCCACCGGGTACTCAGCTCGCGCTTCGTGTGGCTCATGACGCGGAGTCCGGCGCGCCGGAGTCCGCCGTCACCTTTCAGTCCATCATTGGCGCGCTCACGTATCTCGCTGGCACCACGCGCCCCGACATCGCCTGCGCGGTCAACGTCTTGGCGCAGTATGCCCGCGAGCCCCGCACGGCCCACCTCCAGGCTGCCGCGTATGTCCTTCGCTACGTCCTCAGGTCTGCACGTGCCGGCCTCGTCTTTCCGGCCGGGTCGGGTGCACCTATCCTGACAGGCTACGCCGACAGTGATTATGCCCGCGACTCGGACGCATGAAGCCGCAGCGGTTTTGTCTTCCTCCTTGGCCCTGCTGCCATCTCCTGGCGCAGCGGCAAGCAGGGTTGTGTCACTCGCAGCACTGGAGAAGCCGAGTACATGGCCCTGGGCGGCGCTGCCGCCGAGGCAGTATGGCTTCGTCGCCTTTTCGGCGAAGTTCGCCTCCCCACCCCAGCCGTGCCTCTCCACCCCGACAGTGAGAGTGGATTGGCCATTGCCCGGAACGTTGGTGCTCTTCACCGTCGCACCAAGCACATCAACGTTGAGCACCACTACGTGCGCGACGTGGTCGCGACAGGCGATGTCTGTCTCCGGTTCATCTCCACTGAGTTCCAGCTCGCGGACTTTCTCACTAAGGCCCTCCACCAGCCCGCCTTCGCTTCGAGCATTGCTTCTGTCGGTGTTCAGACCCTGCCCCCGCTGGACTGAGCCTCCTCTTCTTTCCTCTCACCCCTCTCTTTGCCTACATCGTTGGTCCTCTGCTCGATGACCGCTCGCATGCTACGTCTCCCCTCGGCTCCGTCCTCTGACTTCTCCCTCTCTCTCTCCATCTCTCTTTTGTGTGCGTCCCTTGCAGGTTCTCCCGCACCCGACATCCTCCGTCACCGGCATGGTGTCTCCTGCCTGTCTTCGCCCGCACTCCCTCCCCCCTCCCTCTGCCTGCATCGTTGGTCCTCTACTCAACGACCACTCGCATGCTTTACTCCCGCTCGACTTTGTACTCTGGCCTTCCCCCCGTGTGTGCGTCCCTTGCAGGTACCCGCTCACCCGACTTCCTCCGTCGCCGACGTGGTGTCTCTCGTCCGTCCATGTCCACGCTCCGTCCCACCTCTCTCTTCTGCCCCGCCCCCACTCTCGTGTCCTGTTGGTGTCTCTGTTTTCATGTGCCTCTGGCTGGCGGGGTGCAGGCCCATGACTCTTTCCCCGCCCTCGCTGCACGCATCGGGACTGCCACTCGTGGCCACGTGGTGCTCCCGGCCGGGTGTGTCGGCGGGGTGCTTCTCGTTGGGTGCTTCAGGCCGCGGGCTGCTGGCAAGCTGCTTTGGTGTGGTGCTTCTGGTGGGGTGCTCCTGGCCGGGGCGCTTCCGGCTGGACGCTGCTGGCGGGGTGCTTCTGGGGGCGTTCTTCGGGCCGGCTGTTGCAGACACATCCTTCCGGTCGGGCGTAGCGGTCCTGCGCCTCTGGCAGGGGTCCTTCTGGGCGAGTTGTCTCTGCCGACGCCTTTGCATCGCCGTCCCCATAGTGGCGTGCTCCGGCCTGCTCTAGTGTCCTTTGGGGCTTGTGGTGTGATGTTCAAGCTTTGTGCTTGGGGCATCCACCCTTGCTTGCGCTATCGTGTTAAAGTAGCAAATGTTTGATGCTGCTGTAGCCGGGTTTACCTCTCTTGGTCGACTCCTGCACTTGAGACCCTAGCGATTCTGGCAGTTAGGAGCTAGCTCACGTCCTGACATGCGTGTTTATCATGTGGTGCACTCGCACCAACAGAGGGGGCCTTTCGCTCCCCCCTCGAGAGGGAGTGAAAGCCCCCTCTCGCCACTCGCATGGGCATAGGTATGCCCTTACTGGAGCATGTTGCGCCACGCAACANTTGTGGTGTGATGTTCAAGCTTTGTGCTTGGGGCATCCACCCTTGCTTGCGCTATCGTGTTAAAGTAGCAAATGTTTGATGCTGCTGTAGCCGGGTTTACCTCTCTTGGTCGACTCTTGCACTTGAGACCCTAGCGATTCTGGCAGTTAGGAGCTAGCTCACGTCCTGACATGCGTGTTTATCAGGTGGTGCACTCGCACCAACAGAGGGGGCCTTTCGCTCCCCCCTCGAGAGGGAGTGAAATCCCCCTCTCGCCACTCGCATGGGCATAGGTATGCCCTTACTGGAGCATGTTGCGCCACGCAACATGCTCCAGTGTGCTGATGTCATGCTCTAGGCGAGGCCGACCCGGTAGGGGGCGGCCCTCACCCACGCACTTTCATTCTTTCTAAGAAAACTATTCATTTCTTCTGTCTCGAGCAGCTCTCTCGTCTAACTCTCATGCCTCGATCTCCCTCACAGTCCTCGAGAGCTCTCTCCCCTCACATCTCTCGAGAGCTCTCCCCCCTCACAAACATCCAGCGGGATACTTAGCCCCGCGGCTAACTCCCGACTCCACCCACCTTCCTCCTCCTCCGCTCTCGTCCATCCTCTCTCCCTCCCCCTTACCGTGCTCTACTCAACAGCCTCAGGTGGTGTCTTAAACACGTAGAGGCTGCTGGGGTTGACTTCAAGTGGAAACTTTGGTGATGACTGATTTCTTGACAGAGTAGTGCTAGGCAAGCCACCTTTTGAAGAAAACTACTTGGAAGTTGACAGCTGTCTAGGCTGAAAGAAGCTTTCAATTGCAAGTGGGAAGATTCATATAATGGAAACCTTCCTATAGGAAAAAACCCCTGAGTAGCTCTTGCTGTTGAGTCATGCATGGCTATGTTGATGTAGTGTCGTCCCCGCTTTTGGCTTTGTATGTGGTTGATGACTCGTGCATGCATGCTGTGATGCAGTGCTATGTCGTGCATGCACGCATTGATGTAGAGGAGTCCCAACTCTAGGCCTTGCATGTTGCTAGTGAGTCACTTTGATGCAATAACCATTGTAGGGCAATCTTCACTACCGAGTGAGGTGTAGCCCCATACTGATTGGACCTAGCCTAGGACCTATTTGTGCGTAGTCCCACTACACAGCTACTAAATTTTCAAGGCCGGCAGGCATGCACAACCGTGTTGTGCATGCAGCACACATTATTATAGAGATTTAGGGTCCATTTCCCCCATGGGCCTAGATGCCAAAAGAAAACCAAGCATGTACAAGTAGAGAAAAAGTACTCCATTGAACCAAGGAATTTGTTTCATAAAATTCCCTTATTCCTTGTAAGATTATTTGATTGTGACTACGCCAGATTGATATTAAATAGCCTAAACAATTGTTAACTCTGACACTTCCCCTCGATGAAGAACCTGGTGATTTTGGGTGTCTCCTAGAGGATTTTGAACCTCGAGAAAATTCTATTTTTTCCTTGGTATCAACAAAATTGAGAAGAGGCTTAACGTTACACTTGGGCTAAAAAATAATCGGTTCCTCTTTGAATTCCACGACAAGGGTCCCCTTTAGTTAGTTTTCAAATGCACGAGATTGATCCTGGGATTTTTGTGCCAGTTTTGCGATCAGAGTAATGGTTGGTGGTGTCTGAAGTCATTTTGATTGGTGACTTTTGCCGGACGAAAATGCTTTGAGGTGTTTTTGCTGCATGCTACAACATGTAGGGGCATTTTACTTGAGTCACCCATCACTTGGAAACTTCTGGGCTAATTTTTGCTCGATGGAAAAGTCATTGGGAGGGAAGAAAAAATGATTCATCTCTCCCCTCACGTCTAACAGATGTTGCAGAGATAGAAGTGGCAGTTTTAGAGTTTCTCAAGCCATTTTTTCTCTCGCATGTGCGAAGTTGAAACTACACTACTTCATCAAGTATTTATGTAATTTTACCTGCCACAAGTGGATTTGGGGTCACGCCACTCGTTTGTCGCACGCTTCAAAACTTCACCACCACTATTGAACTGCTCACCGAGTGAGATGTGACCTCCTCCTCTCGCCGAGTGAGTGAGTTTGTATTTTTCTTGTCCATAGTTAGGTCCTTTTCCTAGCTCGCTTTCCAGGTTTGAACTAGAAGTGGAGGGGTGTTTGCGAGCTCGATTAGGGGGCACGAGCTCGCTTGTACCCTTTTTAGCGAAATAAGTCACCACTTCGCTAGTGAGCGAGTTTGATCACTCATAATCTGTTGCAATGGTAGCAAGCTTCGCAACTGAGCCTGCCATCGTGACCCCTTTTTCACTTCGTTATCTGGGTCCAATTTGCCTAATATTTCCTTTTCTTCAAGGACTGAACTAGGTCCTTGAAAGAACAATTTGATAGAAATGCTAGGGACAGAAGTATGTCTTTTAAAGAAGTAGGGTTCTGAAGTGGGTGGTTGAAGATGATGGATTATTCTCCATTTTGGGGTTTGTAGAGATCATCAATTGTGTTAGCGTACGTGAGCACCAAAATCTGTATCCACATAGGAGCTGAGCCTTAGATCACTTAATTAGCTGAATACCAACTCAGTTTGGTTCAAAGTTTTTGGCTGCGTAAGACTGGCAAGTTTGAGTGTCCTTAACGAGCGGTAGCGTTAGATGTTCATGCTAAGCTATTACCAAAATCTCTTCATCAAGGTCGCATTTCCTTCTTCTTCCATTGCACAAGCACTTGCGTGCATGAATTCTAGCAATTGGCCAATAATGAGGATACGGGAACATAGACAAGGACGTAGCAGTCTCGACACTTATCGTCAGCTTGACAATGTAGGAATAAGCAATTGTCATTTGATGATGGAAGAAAGTTCAATGACTCTACGAGACATTACAGTTTGCGCTACCGAAGAAGAGGACTCTACTTCAATCTGTAGAAGCTCTTGACGAGCTTGCAAACGCGTCCTTTACCGTCGTCATAACCTTCTAGCTACTTCATGTAAACAATAATGTCCATGTCTGCATGCAGAAAGGCGTTCTTCACGTTGAGATGCTGCACCTCGTAGTCTTTGACTACTAAACTTGCGAGCATGATATGCTCTTTTGTATAACTATTGACAGGTTTTTAGGTTTGGAGGAAATCCTTTCCTTCCACCTACGAGAAAACTTTCCAACTAGGCGCACATTGATTTTGTCGATGTTGCCATCTACCTTCGTCTTCACCTTAAACACTCAAGTCACATCAACTGGCCTTGAGCGAGATTGTAGCGCTTTTAGCTCCAAAGTTCCCAGCTCCATGATGCTATTATATTCCACATCTAGCACTACTTTCCATTTTACTATGAAATCGCCTGTCAGTGCTTCCTTGAGTGACTTTGGCTCAAGCGTTAGTGTAGATGAGGTCTTAGAAACGAGAGCTTTCAGATGCATTGTTATGAAGTCAGCATGGATTTCATCATCCTTAGGACATACTATGTATGCTAAAATTGCCACGTCACACTCTACTTCATCCTCCTTGTGCTGTTCTTCGATCTACCATTGTAAGAGGCACGCGAATTATCTCTGTTCGATTGTGGCGAGGTGCTTCTCTAACCTCGTTGCCTCCGTATCATCTTGCGTTGCCACGGGATGAAATTTTCCATTACGTGCTACAACCGCTTCCTAATGAACGGCGATGCGTTTGTCATGGTTTTCCGCGAGGGGCACACTCACGTGCATCGCCTCCTCACTCGCCTGATCCAGATCTGTCGTGGTGAGTGGATCATAGTATCCTGCTTCTTGTTGTATTGACTCCACAAATGCGTCGTAGAATGACTCGAGGAGGTCTACTACAGTCGAGCGCTTGGCTTCCCACCATTGACGTGTCAAATGCTTAAAGAATAATACATCACGACTGGTGATAATACGTCCGGCATTGATTTTGTAGAACTACCAACCTTTCATTTTAGGGCCTTATCTGACAAACATGCCTCAAGTTGCTTCAATTACAAGCATTGTATAAAGTTCCTCAGGGGTGTGAATAAGCACCATGTAGCCAAATGTCAAAAGCATAGTGATATCCGGCTTGCATTCGTGCCATTCCTCAAATGGAGTCATGTCTTGTATGGCAATGTGTGGTACACTATTCTGTCCTCAAACTACTTGCATTAAAGCATATGGACACCAAGAGTTGTCCACTTAGCTTCGTAGCAACATTGATTTAGATGTAATCATGCTATTTGCCATTTTTNCCGGCATTGATTTTGTAGAACTACCAACCTTTCATTTTAGGGCCTTATCTGACAAACATGCCTCAAGTTGCTTCAATTACAAGCATTGTATAAAGTTCCTCAGGGGTGTGAATAAGCACCATGTAGCCAAATGTCAAAAGCATAGTGATATCCGGCTTGCATTCGTGCCATTCCTCAAATGGAGTCATGTCTTGTATGGCAATGTGTGGTACACTATTCTGTCCTCAAACTACTTGCATTAAAGCATATGGACACCAAGAGTTGTCCACTTAGCTTCGTAGCAACATTGATTTAGATGTAATCATGCTATTTGCCATTTTTGCGACACCATTCTGTTGCTAGGTATATGGTGTAGAGAACCTCTACACAATGCCCATGTCCTCAAGTTTTGACATGAATTCTATGCTGGTGTGTTCACCAACATTGTCGAAGCTTAACAATTGTAGCTTCTTGTTACTTTGCCTCTCCGCCATTGTCCACTATTTGAAGAAGTAGTTTGGCGCTTCATCTCTGGTTGAGAAAGGGTAGCTCTAAAGAAAACATGTTGCATCATCTACAAAGATGAGGAAGCAACGGTATCCACCATGGACTGTTGCGGAACAGAGCGATCCGCAGATGTTGGTGTGAACTAGTGTAAGCCTTTGGCTGATGTTACACTTGCTCGCTAGAGGAAACATTTTTCGTGCCAACTTGACACGAACGCAGTCCTCAAAAGGGACAATTCTTCCTCAACCAATTTTCTTGATGCCTACACCATTCACATGGCCCTTCTTCACCATGGATTCAACCAACTGATTAGTGATGTGGCAAAGACTCGTCTACCACATTATAGCATCTGCACCTGCTGGTTGGTGTAGACTTGCTGCTGCAAATGAGGAATTTTTCTCATTTTGAGCTGGTGCAATAAATTCAAGCTCAATCATGCCATGAGGAAAGAGTTGACCTTTTGTAATGGTTTTTCCTTCATGGATCTCAAGTGTGACATACTTGCCGATACTAATAACGCAAGATCCTGTCCTCATGAGTTGGCCGAGGGATAGGAGATGACCGGTAATGTCAGGTATGTGAAGAAACTTGGCAAACTTGACTAGTGCTTCATCATATCTTGTCATAGTCATCATGCCCTTACTGAGAACATGCACATGCTTGTTAGAAACTATCACATAGCTCTTGTAAGAAGGTTCGATGTTGTGGAGGAAGAATTTGTGGTGTGTGATGTGTGAGGTACAACTGTTGTTAATGTTCCAAATATATGGTGAGCGAACCAACCTGTCACTCTCATTATTCAATAGATGAAACCCATATTTATTGCAGTGAAACTACTGGCCTTTGACTCCTCCTTTGCCTTCTTATTATGATCTTCACTGCCTTTTCTCCTTTAGTCTTTTCTCCTTTAGTCTCGTTCTCTCCCCCTCGATTATTTGCCTTCAAGTTGCTCTACATCCTCCCTGTCTCCTCATCGTGCGACCTTTTGAAATATTCTTTCTTCATGTGTCCTTTATTTTAATGATGGCACGTGATATCAAGACATGATCTGGTTTTTAGGTGTGTGGCACTTCGTGAAATTGCCTTTTGGAGGGAGAGCGTCGAGTCATTGGCGTATGCTAACTTCATCACTACATGGCTGTTCCATAAGGAGTGAGACGTGACCTTCTCTACTTCATTCTAGTACGATGCATTGCTGAATATGCACAATGTTTTCTTATAAGTTGGCGGTTTTGTTGCTCTCTGAATAACATCTTACGGACATATGCCTCTGTCAATTTTCTTCATGCTTGAACTTGAGAAATTTCTTCACACCATCCGAGTCTCGACTGAGGCCGTTGAGTAAGGAGGTCACAAAGATAGGCTTAGAGATGAGTGCGTCTGTATGGCAAGCTGGTCACGAAGCGATTTTTCCTTGTTGATGTCACTCTTAATGTCAGTGAAGCTACTTAAGCTGATGTGGGAGAGCTCTTTTAGGACATGAGAATTAAAAGTGGAGTTTTCGGACATGTATGTCCATAGCAAATTGGACCATGCATGTTTGGCTTGCTTAGCTATTGCCACGTACATGCAAATGGATCATTCAACGTTAGGAATTAGCTGGTTTTCAAGCACCATGTATGAAGCTTGCGTGAAGTAGTTGAACTCTGACACGATGTGAGGTGGAGATCCTAGGGGAGGAGGAATAAAATAGGCAGAGTAAAACTTGAAGATGTTGTGATCTAGGCCACTTGTTTAAACTTGTGGGTCTAGTACAAAACGTTCTTGTCATTGAACTATTCGATCTCCTTCCTGTGTAGATGTAGAGAGGCTACTGCTATAGAAATTATGTTCTCTAACCCCATGGTACCCAACTCCCTATGTTGGAGATGTTGGGATAGTTATGTGACACGGCTGCACGTTTTCTATTGCCAATGGCACGTAGAACACAGGCTACACTGTTGCTTGTGTTTACCCCATGCATGTCTCACGCAAAGGAGCTTGAGAAGATGGCTGAAGTGGTGCCCTTGATAGCACTATCGTGGGCATGCCCAATTTCATATATGGTTGTTGGGCTTGAAAGTGTGAAGGAATGACACATTGTTGCATGACTAGTGAAGGACTTGGCTCAGGTAGATGTGCCGATGATGCTTGTGAAGCTTGTTGACATGATTATACTAGTGCTTCTAGTGTTGTTGCTTTTGACAAACTTCCAATTGTTTCTGTTGTAGCTAGTACTACCGCTATAACCATGCCATCTGCTGCTAAAGCTGATTCGTATGAGCATCACGTGTGTATTGCTCTTACCAACAGAGTAGTTCTTCTCCACCATGTTTATTCCTTTATACCATGGTCTCTTGCTTCACAGCCTGGTTAATAGCTCCTATTTGATACACCATGCACTTTGCTTCATCTGCCAAGCGTTACACTTCTTCCCCCTTACGTTGTGCCTGCTTTGCCACACGGAAAACCTAATCTTGCCCCATGCACAAGTAATGCAGGAAAACATTCTTATCAAGAGTTAAAGTCTTCGAACCTGAATTCTCCATCTCCTTGTTGGTCATCTAATCCACGTTGCCTGTGATGTTTGCCTGCTCGATCCCACCTTGGGCGCTTGACGAGATCAATTGCTCAATATCGTAGGCAACTGGACACCACAACTTCTCCAATTAAGACTCTAGGTAGGACTCAAATTGTAGGTACTCTAAGCACTGACCTTGCTTTGATACCATATTCATGTTTGAGGGGTGTAGCAAATGCTAGGTTCTTTGTTGCTGAGATAGTTGTGCTTGGAACGGAAATATGGATATATTTCAAAGCTAGTGCTAGAAGAATGCTGGGACTAAATGACATTAGTTAATCACAATAATAGTATAAGAGAGATTACAACAAACATAGCTCAGCTAGAGACTAACTCTGGACTCTCACGCCTCTACACAGCTCCTGGCCCATAGGTGGGCAACGTCTAGCAAGACAGCTCCTATAAAGTAGCTTGGGTATTATCCGTATTTTGGTCACCTCTTTTATATAGTCAATCCTTCAGGTAGTTATTGGTATCTTGCCCATGCTGGCAGTCTGTTGCGCGGCTTACTTGGGTCTTGAAAAGATTGTCTATAGAGTCCGGGCCTTAGGTGGTGTGTGGAACAGGTGGAGGCTGCTATGGTTGACTACAAGCAGAAATCTTGGTGATGACTAAGTTGTTGATTGAAGATTAACAAGTAGGCCACCTTTTGTAGCAGGTTGTAGGCTAATTGACAGCTGTCCAGGCTCGTAAAAGCTTCCGGGATTCAAGTTGGAAGATTTCTAGCCTGGGAATCTTCTTTTAGGCAGTTTCAACCCAGTAGCTCCTACTACTCATTTGTGCATGCTTTTGTTGATGTAGAATGTTCCTTGCTTTGGCTTTTCACGTGGTTGATGACTTGTGCACGCATGTTGTGATGTACTTTCGTGCATGCATGCATTGATGTAAAGTGGTCCCAACTCTAGGCCTTGCATGTTGCTGCTAAGTTGTGCTGATGCAGCAGCCAATGTAGGGCGGTCCACACTGCCCAGTGAGGTGTAGTCCCATCCTGATTGAACCTAGCCCATAACGTAGTAATGATTAGTCACACTACACAGCCGTTGAGTTGTCTGGTTCAACAGGCATGCGCGACCTTGCTATGCATGATGCTCATTGTATTTTACAGCTCTGAGGTCCATTCTCCCCATGGGCCTAAATGCCCGAATTAAATCTAACCTGTACAAGCAGAGAAAAACTACGCCGTTGAACCTAGGAACGTTTTGAAGAATATTCCCTAACTCTTTTGAGGGTGCTCTGGTTTTGAAACTGAATATGCTAGCTTGACCATAAAAATGGTGCAATATTCATCACCTTTGATTTTTATGACATATGTAGTTTGTCTACTATATATTTTAGGTGCTATAAGGTGCCCTAAAGGCCACATTTGAGGTTGTGACCCTTCAACTTGCAGCTTAAGGTTGGTTGGTCAACCTACGACCTATAACTTCCTACAACTTCTAGATCACCTTTGAGTTGTTAGTCACTCTTCATCTTTTAGGTGAACCATGATTTTGCTTATTGTTTTTTAACCACCTAGGTTGTTATGCAACTACCTGGAGACTGTAAGGCAAGAGCCCTAGAGGCCCCATTAGACTATGTGAAGGGGCTTCAATCACACAGTCTACTTTGCCTTCATTTTTTTGTTGCAATTCAAGTTGTGTTCTAACAGTATCTTAGATAATTGGCCTCTATAGTAGAGCCTTTGACACTATATTCAAATGCTTGAGGAAGAACCTCTTACAAAGGCTTGTTCCACTGTTTATGTATATGCTGGTGACATTAGAAGCTGTCAGTAGAAGTCCGGCTTTTAGACTTAGTGCGAAGGCATCAAGGGCGAGCACCATGTGGCTCCTCAAGACCACACTCGTGGATACATTTGAATAGTTGGTTGGGGGTTCTCATCATTCAACTCTATTGTGAAGTGTATATTTCTACAAACATATCACACTCCATGGATATCGTCTTGCCCCTCAAATTTTAGTACAAATTCATCCAACCAAATGTTGAAAACATTAATAGTGTTAGAAAAGAGTATTAACTTTGAGTTCAGATGGGCCTTTTGCTTGTCCTTTGTGACCTATTACATAGATGTGATCTTCATATTTCAAATGAATGTGAGAGTTTCCCGTCCTAATCAAGGGTATTCTTGTGACATTTCAGATTCAACATTTGTATTATTTCTATTATGGATAAAATCACTTGTAGAATAAATTTAGATTGAATTTTATCTTCTCTTGAGGAGAGAAGCATAAGGGGTGAAGAAAATCTGTTTTATAAATTTGTCAAAGGATTTTGTTTACTGGGGCATATTTGGATCAAATCTAAATGTTAATTTGCTAAATCATTCACATAGTGGAATGAAACGTGCATCTTTCAAGAAGAATTTAGAAGCCACAAGGCAATAAATCATCATTTCGTGTCACTTGAAAACAAAATAACGGAAGGATTAGGTTCCTGCATTTGTGTGATGATTTTTCTAGTAAGCATGTGCATCGTTTTTTCTAATTTACCTTTATGCTGGTGGATGCATGTTCATCAAACTGAAAGTTCCATGGTATGATATAGTAATGTGAGTTCAGTATTCTGCGAAATCAGTTTTCACATACAAATACTGTCTTTCCTAAATAGAAAACTTCTGTGGACCCAATGTCTGTTTGAAATTCTTTTTGCCTAGGGCGTTTTGTATCTTTTCGATTTGGCTCCGGTACTTCACAGTCGCAAGTTATAAATCTTCTCCTTCCTTCGCCGCGAACGCCCCTTCGTTCATTGACAATCAAGCTGTGAGGAAAGAACGATACTTTTTTAGTGGCAATCATATCTGGCGATGCACGTTGTGGCTTTGTATCCTCTACAAACTTTCATCGCCAGATTCCGATCCAAATCAGATATCCACCAGTCTTCTTGCGTTCATTGCTATCGCTTCTCTCACCCGCCGCCTTGCTCGAACCCAGACGACCTACGAATCAGCAGAATGGCTCAGCACTCTTTCGTCGCGGAGGGCGACGCCTTCTGCTCCTCCAGCGCAAATCATAGAGCGCTTGGCATCAAACAACTACGAAAGTTGGCACGATCTTCCTCCTCAGCACACCGGACCTATCCGAGCCACTCGCCCCATCCTCAGATACGCGACTCCGCTGCTCGATGGAACAGCTTACCCGTGGGCCGCCCCGGCAACTGCACCAGCGGCAGCAGCGACTGGCATGCAGCAGTGGAGCGCGAGGTCCTTGTGCAGCAGCTGCGCGCGCAGCTGCTGGATGCCCTCGCCCACAAAAGCCGCCGCTCGGGCTGCTGCAACGACTCCACCCTACCTGAGCTCTGCACCTTCACCGACCGTGCATTCGCCGCTGCTGACTACGGCGACCACTGCGGGGACGGAATGGAAGACGGCGACGATTCGGATTCAAGCCCGCCGCCTCTGCATCGCTCCAAAGCCGTCCGCCGGGGTGACGCCTCCTTGTACACACCCGCTCTGCACCTGCTGCAACCCCCGGACGTTTGCCGCGGGGGCGTCGACAGCCTCAGCGGAGGAGACCGGTGGGCCGGCTGGGGATCCGTCGCAGGCGCACATCGCGGTTGAGCTGAGTCCGTGCAGTTTTGCATCACGCACTGCTCGACCGCCTCGCCCTCCTCGTGCCCCGACCTCCAACACTTAATGGGGTTGGCGTCAAGAACGTGCCGTTGTACGGCATTGGTCGCTGCTGTCTCTTGGTGACCGTCTTTGAAGGCGAGCCTGG
>SZWC01003343.1:135819-149862 GCA_023375785.1 Penium margaritaceum | reverse complement strand
TTCCTTCGTTCTGCCGTGGACGGCTATGTCAGCCAGGGGGAGTGTTGGTTTGTGTGGCTTCCACCCGTCACGACCGACACTGCTAGTTTACCGATATACCCACATTCGGGGTATATGGCAGAGGAGGGCGTGACGACACGACGGGCCTCCGGACTGCACCGAGACTTCTCCAGCACCTACGACAGCGCCGGCGAGACGCGGTCGATGCGTTCCGGCAGCCATGTGGGCTTGTCAGGAGGTAGGAGAGTTTTCTCGGTGGGTTCAGACCCGCGCACCCGGTTGACTGTACCGGTGCGACGAGGAGACCCGATGGCTGTTGTGGGGCTTCCGATGTTCGGAAAGCCGTCTGTGATGTCTGGACGTTGATTCCGAGATTTTTTGGCACTGCTCATATTTTCTCGGTGGTCGAGACCCGGGCACTCGGAGAGCTGTTCCGGTGCCTCGAGGAGACCACCTTTGTTGCTCTCGTGGCGTATGCAGTGTGTTCTCCCTGTTGACTCATTTGGGTTCAACAGGGGTGACGGGGCCCGGTGCGGTTAGCTGCCGGCGCCCCTATATAAGCCCGCTAGGGGCTCATTTGTAAACTCTCCTTGTTCTTTATATTCAGCGTTCCAGACTTAGCTAAATTCTTGCCGTCTTGCATCGCACTCACACACAGAGCTCATGTTCGTTATGGCATGGGCCTGCATGCCCTAAAAACTATTTCCAATTGGGCCCGGCAGATGCCCAGCGTGCGCCGCATCCTGCAAACCCCCCCAAATCTACGACAAACCCCCTAGTTTGTCGTAGGTTTGGGGGGTTGGGCAGGGTCATCGCGAGCTCGTAGGGAGATTTCGGCGCGAAACTCCTCCTGCGAGCTCGCGACGACCGGCGAAGCTCGATGTCAAAAAACATGTCAAAAGTGAGATATACATGAAATATATATCAGCCGTGCCCATTTTTGCTCGCGCGTCGAGAAACATGGGCACCGCTGTCATCATTTTTCCGACTATGGGCAGCGCGTCTTTTCCGTTTTCGACTCTGGACACCGCGTGCGGGTCGTTTTCGACATTGGGCACCGCGGATCTATCGACCGCGACGACGGGCATATAACAACTCCGTCCTTTTCTTTTTCCTGAATGAGTGTCGAACTAGGGATGACTACTGTCTGACAAGTTATGTCGGTGGTGTTCAACTTTTCACACGGTGTGATTGTCATTTCCACATTAGCGGTGAAAATATGGCATTGCCAATGAATTTCACGCATGTAACTCATACGTCTATTACTCATGTTCCTCATGCTCGGCAAGGCATTGAAAGTGAGACTGAGGGTTGTCGGTAGAGTACCCTGACGTGTGGGAGAGGGAGCGAGGAAAAGCATGGATAGATGCCAAGAGAGGATAAGTACCATGAACGAAGGTTCCACAAGCATGCGCACGTAAGAGTTGGGAGTTGTGCAAGGAAGAAGCCAGAGAGGTGATAGGTGCTAGCTAGGGGATGATGAGTGGCCAAGCAGCGAGCTCACCATCGCTTGCTCTCCACTACCCGCGTGAAACCGAACTACAAGACCACCAGACCTGTTTTTGTGGAATATCCATGTAAGTGAGTTATCCCCTAACCAAGCGCAGCATGCAACCAGTTGTAGTTACCAAGCAACTTCGTAGGGTACACGTGTGTGAAGTAGCGACAAAGCACGAGTAGGCACACGATACGCCATGGACGCGGGAAATGTTGGTTTTCGTGCATCTCTCATTGTACTCTGTTGTGTCCTCTCGGCTTTTGTACATCGGCGTGCAGATTACTGACGGCGAGACTTGACGCTGTTGGAGTGTCGCTCGGTGGAGCCGACGCACGCTGAGGCCCACTCACCCTTCGTTGGAGCCTCCTCCCTCTGGCGATGCGCTTAGCTCCATCGGCAGGCCTCTATTGGTTTACGTGGCTTCCACCCGTCACGACCGACACCGCTAGTTTACCGATATACCCACATCAGGGGTATATGGTAGAGGAGGGCGTGACGACACGACGGGCCTCTGGACTGCACCGAGACTTCACCACCTACGACAGCGCCGGCGAGACGCGGTCGATGCGTTCTGGTAGCCCTGTGGGCTTGTCGGGAGATAGGAGAGTTTTCTCGGTGGGTTGAGACCCGCGCAACCGGTGGACTAAACCGGTGCGACGAGGAGACCCGGTGGCTGTACTAGCGCTTCCGATGTTCGGAAAGCTGTGTGTGATGTCTGGACGTTGACTCTGAGATTTTCTGGCACTGCTCTTATGTTCTCGGTGGTCGAGACCCGGTCACTCGGAGAGCAATTCCGGTGCCTCGAGGAGACCATCGTTATTGTTATCGTGGTGTACGCAGTGTGTTCTCCCCGCTGACTCGTTTGGGCTCAGCGGGGGTGACGTGGCCCGGTGCGGCTAGCTGCCGGCGCCCCTACTTAAGCCCGCTAGGGGGCTCATTTGTACTCTCTCCTTGTTCTTTATATTCAGTATTTCAGACTTAGCTAAATTCTTGCCGTCGTGCATCGCACTCACACACAGAGCTCATGTTCGTTTTTGCATGGGCCTGCATGCCCTAATTTATTTCCAATTTGGTATCAGAGCACAGGGGGGCGTGTGAGCAACAGAAGCAGTAGCAGTGAGCAGAACGCAAAGAGAACGCGCCACGTAGCGCCACGCCGGCAGTAGTGTGAGGGAACGCGAAACGACTGCAAGTGAACACCACAGGGGCGGTGAGCCGCGAAAAGGAGCAATAGCGAATGCGGCGGTAACAGCAAAAGCAACAGTAGCAGCAGCCACTCCAGCAGTGGCGGCAGCAGCAGCAGCGTCGGCAGTAGTAGCAGCGTCGGCAGCAGCAGCAGCGTCGGCAGAAGTAGCAGAGTCCAGCAGCAGCAGCAGGAGCGTGCTGCAGTAGCAGCAGCGGCGAAAGCAGCTGCAGCAGCGCATCAGCCGCTGCAGCAGCGTCAGCAGCAGCAACATATAGAAGCAGCAGCAGCAGCTCCTACAGCAGCGGCGGCAGCAGCGACGGCAGCAGCAGCAGAGTGTAGCAGCACCAGCCGCGGCGGCAGCAGCAAGCAGCAGCAGCAGCAACAGCAGCATATAGCAGCAGCAGCAGCAGCTACTGCAGCAGCGGCGACAGCAGAAGCAGCGTGCAGCAGCAGCAGCCGCGGCGGCAGCAGCAAGCAGCAGCAGCAGCTGCTGCGCAGAGCAGCAGCAGCAGCAGAAGCAGCAGCAGCAGCAGCAACCGCAGCAGCTGCACCTGCCGCTGCAGCTGTTGCTGCCGTTGCGAGGAGGGCCTCGTAGCCCTCCTCTGAGGGGGGGCCCTCTGAAGGGGCCTGTCGGCCCCGTTCGCACCACCCCCCTCCCCCCCTTTTTTTCCTCCCCTTCTCAACGGGGCCCTTGGAGGGCCCCGCCGAGCCCCTCCGAGGGGCCCTTCGGAGGGGGCCCGTCGGCCCCGTGGGTCCCTTGGGCCCGTCGGCCCCGTGGGCCCCCTCGGCCCCGTCTGTTATGGGAGCCGCCGGTCGAGCCGGTGATTACGTCATCATGCTGAAGTCAGATGCATGCTTTGATACTCCCATTGTATTATACATGAAAAACCGTACGAAATCGACCCAAGAACCGGGTCATTCGGTGCAGGGACGAGAAAGATACGGCCGTGCAAAGGTGGGAGGCGCACCTCCAGAAAACAGGAGACGTACCGGTTCGACCCCGAGCACGGCGGGGCGACTTTCTCGCCCACTGCAGCCGAAGCGCCCCTGGATGGACGCTTAGCCAATGAGGCAAGGCTCATTGGGGTCCATGGGCGCTTCGGGATGGAGGCTGGAGCTGCATTCGCAAGCAAGGGTGCTTCGGGCGGCCGTGACCACCGCTGGCGGTGCTGCCAGCGGCCGTCACGCGTGGAGCACTCAAACGGCCATAACTTAGCCGTTTCTTCACAGATTGAGGCGTTCTTTGGTGCGTTGGAAAGCTCGTGACGCGTACTACATGATGCATGTCTTTTTGTATGATTGCGCCTTGATAGAGGGCTTCGAGGCACTGAGTAGCTTTCGGCTGGCTCATAGGGGCTGGTACATAAGGAAGCCTAGAGGTGTTCTAGGCATGCCAATCTTACCCAGAGACTCTGTACATTGTCTTGTACTGATCTATCAAGTCTAAAGGATTCATTCCTTGCCCAACTCTCCTTGTGTTTCAAGTATTGCCTCGCACACGTCCATTCGATCCTACAAGTCTTCCGCAGCGCACCTTGGTACAAACGCCGCCGGGAGAGTCGCACGGTGGGAACCTCGGTCACTAGCAGCGGTCTTGCTGCTAGGAGAGGGTCGTGCGACATCTCAAGGGTTGGCCCACACACCAAGGGGTGGAGGGTTGGGAGGTCTATCCCAAGGGCTCGGCATGTGACCGTCACGCCGGGCGCCCCTCGGTTCACATTTGGTATCAGAGCACGTGGACGTTCGCTCGGCTTTGCGTGGACCCAAGGGAGGCAGCAGATCTGCCACAACTGCGTTTGGCCAGAATTTTTTTGTCACAACCGGAACATGGCGGCAGCGGCATACGACCAGGCCTACCTCATGGAGGAGATCCGGCGTGCTCTTGACGAGTTGCGTCAAGAGAACCAGCAGCTGCGTGCGGAGGTTGAGGCGAGGTATGTCGGCCAAGGGAGCAGTGCGTTGGGGGGTGTCGCATTGGCATCCGCACCTGCCTTTCGGCGGCCCAAGCCGAAGGAGCCGGAGTTCTACACCGGCAAGGGCAGTGCGNCATGGCGGCAGCGGCATACGACCAGGCCTACCTCATGGAGGAGATCCGGCGTGCTCTTGACGAGTTGCGTCAAGAGAACCAGCAGCTGCGTGCGGAGGTTGAGGCGAGGTATGTCGGCCAAGGGAGCAGTGCGTTGGGGGGTGTCGCATTGGCATCCGCACCTGCCTTTCGGCGGCCCAAGCCGAAGGAGCCGGAGTTCTACACCGGCAAGGGCAGTGCGAGGGAGTGGCTCTTCACGGTGAACTCGTATTTCACGGCGTTGGGCGTTCCCGTGGGAGAAGATGCCACGAGGCTAGAGTATGCACCTACGCTACTCCGGGGAATGGCGCTGCAGTGGTGGTTGGCATTGTGCCGGCGGAACGCCGCTGGGTTGCCGGATGGGCTGGGGGCCGGGGCGCGGCTTCAGCCATTGCTGAGTCTACCGCTGGGGCGGGAAGATCAGCTCGGTGCACGGGCGTTGACGGAGAAGCCAGAGATGTGGGAGCAGTTCGAGACGATGCTCCAGGCGCGTTTCGACCTCCTCAACGGCAGCCGGGTCGCACGTGACAAGATCAAGCACGTCAAGCAAGGCGGATCGGTCCAGGACTACACTACACGCTTCATGGCCTTGGCGGCGCAGATTGACGACCTCTTGGACGCGGAGGCGTATGACCGCTACCATGACGGCCTGAAGCCGCTCGTCCAACGCGAACTCGCGGTGCTCGGGTTGCAGACCTTTGCAGAGTTGGTCTCGGCGGCGGAGCGCATCGACGCGGTAAGCTACAATGCGCGCCGGACCAGCTATGCAACACAACCACGGGTGGAGCAGCCGGGTCAGGATGTGCCCATGGAGGTGGACGCAATCCAAGCCGGGCAGCAGGGCGCGGGCGGACAGCAAGGACCGAGAGGCAAGTGCTGGGCTTGTGGTGAGGAGGGTCATCGCAAGCGGGATTGCCCCAAGCGCAAGGCACAACAGGGAAACGGGCAGCAGCAGTAAGGAGGGGACGACCTACTGCTGCAAGTCTTTCTTCTGCAAGGGACAGCACCAGCCCTGAAAGGCTTTTGCCGATTAAGGAGCTGCCTCAAGTGTTGTTGCGGAATGAAGGTGAGACCCGGCAGTTTCCAGGGATCATCCTGGAGCTGGTTCTTGAGATTCCGGAGGGGAGTTTCAAGGGTCGGAGGAAGCTACGTGGGCTGCTAGACGGCGGCGCAAGCCATAGCTTCTTCAACGACAGGTTGGCGACGAGGTTGGAGCTTGCACGGCAGCCGGGGACGTCGGCCAAGGCGCGGCAGGTGTCTGGAGTGGTGGAGTGCGGCAGGCCTCTCGTCAAGCACAAAGTCCGTATGGGTGATTTGGTGTGTGACATGGAGTTCCACACTAACCCTATGGATGATTACGACTGTTTGATCGGCCGGGATTGGTTGCACGCCTGGAATCCGGAGGTGGATTGGAGGTGCAACCGTGTGATCGTGAAGGCGGACGGGAAAGGTATCACTTTGCCTTTGTGGCGGAGTGAGGGGAAGGAGTCGGAAGTGGCGGAAGCGGGGAAGCAGTTGCGCGTCATCAACTTGCAGCAGCTCAAGCGGTGCGAGCTAAGGGTGGCCAGGTTTACTTGGCATGGGTGCGTCCACAACAAGCAGCGGAGCAGCAGATTGCAGCGGTCGAAGCAGCGGAGGGGCAGCCGGGGGAAGGTGCAGGAGCTCCAGAGTTACCTCCCGGTGTTGGGGAGGTGCTCAAGGAGTTCGGGGATGTTTTTCCGAAGGAGTTACCGAAGGGGCTGCCACCACAACGCGACATTGACCACAAAATCGAGGTGGTGCCAGGGTCATCACCAACGGTACGGTCTTACAACCGCATGAGTGACGCGGAGCTTGCGGAGCTCAAGAAGCAGTTGGGGGAGTTGGTGGACCAGGGCTTCATTCGGCCGTCGGTGTCTCCATACGCGGTGCCGGTGTTGTTTGTCAAGAAGAAATCAGGAGAGCTACGGATGTGCGTGGACTACCGGACGCTCAACAACATCACGGTGAAGAATCGCTACCCATTGCCACGGGCCGAGGAGTTGTTCGACCAGCTTCGAGGGGTGCGTGTCTTCAGCAAACTGGACCTGAGGTCGGGGTATCACCAAATCCGCATTGCGGAGGAGGATGTGGAAAAAACCGCGTTTCGGACGCGCTATGGACACTTTGAGTATCTCGTGATGCCTTTTGGGCTAACGAATGCTCCTGCTACGTTCATGGCGTTGATGAACCGGGTGTTCCACACCACCCCTACTTGGACCAGTTCGTGGTCGTCTTCCTCGACGACATCCTTGTCTACTCGCGGACGATGGAGGAGCACCAAGAGCACCTACGGATGGTGATGGAAGTGCTGAGAAAGGAGCAACTGTTTGCCAAGCTCAGCAAGTGTGAATTCGCCAAGCAGGAGGTGGACTTCCTCGGGCACATTGTCAGCGGGAGGGGAATCCGCATGGACCCAAAAAAGGTGGAAGCAGTGAAGGAGTGGCCAGAGGCGGCGGGCGTGCGTGACATCCACGTTTTTCTGGGTTTTACGAACTACTACCGGAGGTTTATCCGGGGGCACGCGGCAATGGGAGCACCCTTGACAGACTTGCTCAAGAAGGGACACCAATGGGAGTGGGGTGCGAAGGAGGGGCAAGCCTTCGGAGCAATGAAGGCTGCCATGTGTCAAGCCCCGGTGTTGGTGCATCCAGACACGAGCAAGGAGTACGTGTTGGCGACGGACGCAAGCGACTATATGATCGGCGGGGTGCTGATGCAGGACCAAGGGAAGGGGTTGCAGCCTATTGCGTACTACTCCAAGAAGCTGAAAGGGGCTGAGCTAAACTACCCGATCCACGAGAAGGAGATGCTCGCGGTGGTCCAGGCCTTCAAGCAATGGAGGTGCTACCTTGAGGCGCGGCGGTGTGTGGTGCACACGGACCATAACGCGCTCAAGTACCTCAAGTCGCAGCTGAACCTGAGTTGTCGTCAAGCACGGTGGATGGAGCTACTGGAGGGTGGTTTTGACTACGAGATCCAGTACAAACCAGGGAGGATCAATCCAGCGGACCTGCTTTCGCGTCGCCCGGACTTGGGCGTGCATACGATCACGGTGCTGGCGGGATCTCCAATCATCCGCAGCCTGTTTGCACACGGGTATGCGGAGGACGAGGAATTTGCCGGAAGTACGGTGAAGGGGTGCAAGTGGGACGGCCAGTATTGGCGGCGTGAGAAGGGGAACCAGATTGTGGTGCCGCGGAGTGCGTCTTTGCGACAGGCGTTGCTGGAGGAGGCGCACGACTCGCACTATAGTGGTCATTTCGGCCATGAAAAGACCTTCAAGACGCTTGCGCGCCAATATTGGTGGGCAACGATGGGAGCAGATTGCAAGGAGTACGTGAGCAGCTGTGACACGTGCCAAAGAATCAAGTCACGGAGGGCACGGGCGCCAGGGGAGCTGCAGCCGCTACCGGTTCCGAAACGTCCGTGGACGGACATCTCACTTGATTTTGTGGGGGGTCTTCCACGGAATGCGACGGGCAACACCATGGTGCTAGTGGTGGTGGACCGGTTCAGCAAAATGGCGCACTTTATTCCATGTGCGGAGAAGGTCACGGCAGCAGAGACGGCTCAACTCCTCTTGCAACATGTCATCAAACTGCACGGCGTGCCAAAGTGCATGGTCTCGGACCGCGACCCGCGCTTCACCTCCCGGTTTTGGGAGGAACTCTTCAAGAAGCTGGGCACCCGTGTGGCTCTTTCATCGGCCTACCATCCCCAAACGGATGGCCAAACTGGGCGCACCAATCAGACCATGGAGAAAGCTACTGCGGGGGATCTTGGAGCCGGATGGCGAGGGATGGGAATGCAAGCTCTCGGTGGCTGAGTTTGCCTACAACTCAGCAGTGCATGCCTCTACGGGGCGGTCTCCCTTTGAGGTAGTGTATGGGGTGCAACCTGCATGTCCCTCAGACATGGCAACGGGGTCGGACCTACCCGCGGTGCAGCAGTTTACAAGTGACTTCACAGAGGTGTGGCGCGGTGTACGCGAGGCGCTACACAAGGCACAGCAGCAGATGAAGCGGCAAGCGGATAAGCACCGGACAGCCGAGGAGTTCTCGGTGGGAAAACAGGTGCTGCTGAGCTTGCGCAACCTGCAGCTGGCGGGGGTGGGCAGCGACAAGCTCAAGCCAAGGTGGGTGGGCCCTTTTCCGGTCAAGGAGAAGCGGTCCGCGGTGAGCTACGAGTTGGAGCTGCCGGACCACTATGGGATCCATGCCGTGTTCCACGTTTCTCTTCTCAAGGCCTACAAGGAGCCGGATGCGCAGTTCGCGGCGCGGGGACAGGCCCCTCCCCCACCGGTCTTGGTGGAGGGGGAAGAGGAGTATGTGGTGGAGAAGATTCTCGGGCACCGTCGGCGCGGTAACGGGTGGCATTACCTGGTGCAATGGCTCGGCTATGGGCCTGAGCACAACTGCTAGGTCCCCGAAGCCGATTTCCACAGGGGCGGTGCTGTCAACACGGTCCTCCGAGCGTACCAGGAGCGCACCGGGACAGTGCGCCCTCGGAGGGGGGGGTGATGTTATGGGAGCCGCCGGTCGAGGCGGTGATTACGTCATCATGCTGAAGTAAAATGCATGCTTTGACGCTCCCATTGTATTCTACGTGAAAAACCGTACGAAATCGACCCAAGAACCGGGTCATTCGGTGCAGGGACGAGAAAGATACGGCCGTGCAAAGGTGGGAGGCGCACCTCCAGAAAACAGGAGACGTACCGGTTCGACCCCGAGCACGGCGGGGCGACTTTCTCGCCCACTGCAGCCAAAGCGCCCCTGGATGGACGCTTAGCCAATGAGGCAAGGTTCATTGGGGTCCATGGGCGCTTCGGGATGGCGGCTGGAGCTGCATTCGCAAGCAAGGGCGCTTCGGGCGGCCGTGACCACCGCTGGCGGTGCTGCCAGCGGCCGTCACGCATGGAGCACTCAAACGGCCATAACTTAGCCGTTTCTTCACAGATTGAGGAGTTCTTTGGTGTGTTGGAAAGCTCGTGACACGTACTACATGATGCATGTGTTATTTGCATGATTGCGCCTCGATAGAGGGCTTCGAGGCGCTGAGTAGCTTTCGGCTGGCTCATAGGGGCTGGTACATAAGGAAGCCTAGGGGTGTTCTAGGCATGCCAATCTTACCCAGAGACTCTGTACATTGTCTTGTACTGATCTATCAAGTCTAAAGGATTCATTCCTTGCCCAAATCTCCTTGTGTTCCAAGTATTGCCTCGCACACGTCCATTCGATCCTACAAGTCTTCCGCAGCGCACCTTGGTACAAACGCCGCCGGGAGAGTCGCACGGCGGGAACCTCGGTCACTAGCAGCGGTCTTGCTGCTAGGAGAGGGTCGTGCGACATCTCAAGGGTTGGCCCACACACCAAGGGGTGGAGGGTTGGGAGGTCTATCCCAAGGGCTCGGCGTGTGACCGTCACGTCGGGCGCCCCTCGGTTCACACCGTCGGCCCTGTCGGCCAACCGACGGAGGGGTCGGGACAGAGGGGCGGACGGGACCCCCCCCGTCGCTCCCTCCTTCCCCCACACCCACTCGCTCACTCGCTCGCTCAGCGAGAGCGAGCGAGCGAGCAAGCGTGCACGGGAGGAGGGCCGGACAAGCCGGAAACCTCCCCCCCTTTATTTTCTCCGATAGTCCACCTTAGGGGCGATCTAGAAAAGGGGGGGGGCAAGTGACAAAAAAGTATGAAAAGGGGTATGCCTTAAAGCGAGTGAAAAAAAGGAGAGAAAAAAAAGGCGAGGGCTTAAGGAGAGCAGAGGGGAGAACTAGAAAAAAGGGGTTGGAGGGTGAGGGCACAAGAAAAAGAAAATAGGAGGGTGGCCGTGGGCAAGGAAAACAAAAAAGAAAAAAAGGGGATGATCTTCCAACTACTACCGCCACAGCAGCAGCAGCTCTCATAGCCGCAATAGCAACATCAGGCGGTGGAGTGTCGACCACTACATAGTGCGGCGGCTGCGCGACAGCTTGCACTTTTGCCTTCTCAGCCGAAAGCGGACGGTCGTCGGCGGCGATCTCCACTTCAAGACGCGTCCTGGACCGGCGTCTTCCTGGGGCCCGTGGATTGTTGCGCGCACTTCACCCCGTAGGATTGACGGCAGATTCGAGTCTTACCAACTTCGAGGGCTGGGTCGTCTACCGCTTGGAGCAGCAGCCACACCTGCAGCCGCCACCCCTTCTAGTCTTGGAGCAGTCTTCGCTCTATTAGTGGCAGCAGCATTAGTGGGAGCAGTTAGTCAGACTGTAGTCTCCGGGCATGCTGTGGTAGTGCAGCTCGTCCGTCTGGTCACGTTTGCTGACCCGGACGCCGTGACCTCTAGGAGTGACTGTACCTACTGGCCTCGTTCTCTCCCGTGGCTTGGTGTTCACCACCGGGAGTAGGTGCCCTCGGTACCTATCCATCGTCCAGCGCACGAGATGAGTGTGCGGACATCTGAGCAGGCGCCTTACGCGTTCGCCTGTTACTACTGTGGTGATGGACGTCATGGTTAGCGTTGCTGTTGGATGCGCCCTCCCGGCTGGCATCTACCTTGGCTACAGCCTCGTCCGAGCCTGCGTCCTCCACAGCATACGGATCTACCGGCGTTGGTAGATCCCCTAGCTGGACCTCTGGCGAGCATATTCGCCGAGATCCACGGCCTCTGGCAGACAGTGCAGCGGCTTTGTGACCTCGTCGTCACTGAGCGTGCTTCTGCTACTCGCTTGTCGACGGCCTCTTCGATCACATCTTCTCCATCCTCTCCTCCTTCCACATCGGATGATGTACCTTCAGCTCCACCTGCCAACGAGTCCGAGGCTGCCACCATCTTGTCGATCCTTCACTCTGCGACCACGACGTCATCTCGCGATGACATGCCTTCATGCAGTCGTTCCAGTCGAGTGACTCTGCGACGTCGGCGTCAGCGCTCCGCCCGGCGTGCTCACGCCGGTGTTGATACATCCTCCACCTCCTCGGCCTCCGTTGCTGTACCTGTCGAGGGGGATTGTGGTCACCGCGCATTGCGTGATGTGACAGTAGCGACAGGATCCGCACTCGCGCCGGGACGTGCTGCCCGAGCGTCAGCTCAGGCAGAATCAGATGATACGGTGACAGCACATGGTGTGGAGTCTGACCACGACATGACGTTCATGGTGGAGAGTTGCCTTTCATCGTCCAGGTTGGATCCAGATCTTCCCCAGCAGCAGACGACATCACGAGGAGCGCAGGCACGGCGTACTTGGGTGGTGCCACTCGCGGCTCTGACCGGTGGAGGCCCAGCGGCGGCACAGGAGTCCCGTATGGATTGTGATGCGTCTACCGGACTTTGGAGAGAGTGTGTGCAGCAGGCTCACACCAGTCCGGCGGAGATTGCAGGGCTTGAGCCATGTATGTCATCGAGTTCGACATCTACGCTGGGGCAGCAATCGGACATTCTGCAGCAGCAGGTTGCATCAGGAGGAGTACAGGTCCCGCGTGCCTCGGCGGCGCCACTTGCGACTCCGACTGGTAGCGGCCTGGCGGTGGGACAGGAGTCCCGGGCGGATCGGGATACCCCACACGGATCTCCAGGGGCGTTGGCGCACGAGATTCACACCAGTACGATAGCAGTCGCAGTGCATGAGCAGAGTCGGCCGGTTGGTCTTTTGGAGGTTGAGGCATTCTTGAGAGTAGCAGTTCTGAGAGGTGTCATTGAGACACGTGCTGCAGACTCAGCAGGCTTCACCGTGTCACCTGCGCTACCTGAGCACCAGCTTCAGCGTCAGGAGTCACCCATGTTCCCTGAGTCTACGTCCCGTGCACAGGACAGAGCACCGACGCACATGACGGAGTCAGCTGGTGGTCTTCACTCCATTATTGAGCAGGTGGCAGCAACCAGCCTTCCCGGCGAGACAGTGCATGAGCGCCAGCTGCGTTTGTTGGTCGCCTTGACGGACATTGTTGAGCCGGAGCCCTGTACACCTGTGTCCATTACGGCGGCAGTCGAGGATACCGGAGAAGATCCATACATGCAGATGGAGTCACCTCGTCAGCAGGAGCTGAGTTCTGCCCCCTCGGTTTCACCTGTTGGTGACCCTATCGATCACATCGACGCCGAGAGTGGCAGTACCTGCACGGACGACTTTTCCACATGCTCTACGGACTCTGACGACTCCTCCTTCTTGTTCTCTCTCGGCATGCGACCGCTCACTCCTCGCATGACAGACACGAGCTGTGATGTGGATGCGACACCTGCAGCTGCATCCGATGTTCCAGCGTCTCCGCACATTGCGAGCTTGGTTGACCCCCAGGGGGATGCAGGAGCACCAGTTCCATCGTCTTCAGCAGCAGAGATGTAGATGGCGCTCTACTCACGAGTTGTGCAGTCTGCATGTACAGCATCCAGTGAGGCAGAGTTTATTCTACACCAGGTCGACATGGGCCACCTCGACATGTACGAGGCAGATTATGCTGATCTGCAGGAGCGTGTATTCATGCTACAGCGGGAGATGATGGCAGCGCGTGAGCAATTCTCAGAGGAGGAGAGCATCACTGCTATCGGTACTGTCCTTCCGCTAGCAGTATCTGGCACACCCATACTCGAGGAGGATCTTATACCAGCTCCGAGTATGACGTCCGTTGGAGACACTGTCATAGGAGAGGTGAGCGTACCTTCGGCTTCCGCCCTCCTGGCTCTTGTCGACCCCATCATCACTTCTCCTTCTTCTTCTGCTACCGTCACGTACCTTCATCTACCCGACTCACCTGCCCCATTGTCATCTTCATCCACGAGTGGTGATCTGGTTCGTCGCTCCAGCTCTCCTTCTCTGGCAGTACACCCTTGTGTCTTAGGGTGTGCTATCCCGTATCGGAGGCCAGCTCTGCCACTTCATCCACGCACGCGTGCTGCTCGTCCATTCCCTTTCCTCCAGCGTAAACAGATGCATCGCGACGGAGCGGAGACGAGAGACTGTGAGTTGGGACCCTTGGCAGTCACGCGAGGACTGGCATACCCCAGGTGATGCAGATTCACGTGAGGAGTCGTAGCCAGAGACACCACTTCGTCTTTGAGGGAGGGAGTCGACTCGCACGTGACAGGGGGAGCTATCTCTGCATGTTGGACACACCACATGACTCATCGCCCAGGATCTGTTCAGCTACGACATCAGCATCTCCATCGAGGACATCGCTGCCAGGTTCATCTGCCCAGGGGGAGTGTTGTGTGGACCTCGACCTGACGCGACGTCATGGGAGATGCATGGCGAGGTCCATGCTCTGTTGTGAGCATCTACAGCATCCCGCATGTGGCTCATGCT
>SZWC01003343.1:115041-132193 GCA_023375785.1 Penium margaritaceum | reverse complement strand
AGCGTAGGGGGGCGGTGTGAGCAACAAAACAGCAGAACAGACTGGACACGCAGCTGAGGTGTGCCACGTGGCGCCACGCATGCATAAGAGTGCAAGAAGCAACAAACGTGCCTGCGATAACAGTTTACGTGTCTACAATCGCATCAAGGACGTTCTCCACTCAGGTTTTCTGTTAGAGCCGATTGCAAGACTGCCGAGTGCTACCGCAAATCCTGTTTAGGTGGCAGAAGCAGAGAGCACCAACTGGCAGCAGCAACCCCACTCATTTTTCTTCGGGTGGGCCGTGTGTGTTGTGAATGAACGCGGTAACGCGTGTGTCAGCGGCGTGCGAGCAGCCAACACAAGCAGCGTGCAAGCAGCGCGCAAGCAGCCGGCACAAGCAGCGTGGCAGCCGCGTGCAAATAGCTTGTTAGAGCATCCCACAACAGCAGCTTGCTGCATTAGTATAGAGTAGTGGCATTCGCTGCACCCACATTGCGCTGTCAGCGCCATCCTCGCGACATCTGTAGCACACAACAGCAGCAGCAGCAGCAGCAGCGGAAACAGCGGCAGCAAGCAGCAACGACGACAGAAGAGCAGAAGCATCTGCAGCACGCAGCACCAGCAGGCAGCAGCGCGAGCAGCGAGCAACAGCAACCGCATTGCACAGCTTGCGCGCTTGCTAGCGACAGCAGCAACAACAGCAACGTCGCGACTGCTGCATCCGCCGACGGTCCGCTGAGTTGCTCCCTCTCTCGCTCTCCTCTTCCTCTCTTGCTGCCTATTCTCTCGCTCGCCCCACAACCTCTCTCTCTCTCTCTCTCTATCTCTCTCTCTCTCTCTCTCTCTCTCTCTCTCTCTCTCTCTCTCTCTCTCTCTCTCTCTCTCTCTATCTCTCTCCCTCGCGTGCTGGCTCTCCTTCGCCTGCTGGCGCTCTCTCTCTCTCTCTCTCGCCTGCTGGCTCTCTCTCGCCTGCTGTCTCTCTCTCTCGCTCTCACGGACTCGCTCCCGGTCCTCTCTCCTTGCGTTCGCTCGCCCCCATGGACTCACTCTCGCGAAGTCCTGCTGACGTCACCGTCAGCACCTCGACGTAGCGAAACCCACTCACGATTTTCGCTTGGGTGCGAAATCACCCACGCGATCGTGGGTGGTTGCCGATAGACATTTGCTTCTCACGCCGGATTTGACCCGGCCACTTCATCTCAAAACAAATAGAAACTTGTAGGTCAGACAGAGGCAAACAAGAAAAGAAATAAAAACTAGGCACTCATTAACTCCGAGGGGTATTTCTGTAGCGTTGTCCATTCAGACATTGAATTCTTTCAAGTTTTTTTTTTTTTTTCTCTTGTTTTTTTCTTCTTAGAAAGGTGGAATTTTCCCATACCCTCCTTTTTTTCTTTCCTCCTTTTAAGCACAAGTACGTCTACCGTGCACTATAGCCCTTTTGAATTTTTTAATTACTTCACGACTCATCCCTTCTTCTTTGCATCACCTAGGGACAGTGCCAGAACCTCTCACATCATCACATCTCATCATCCCTCTCGGCACGATGTTGCCGTGGCCGGGGCCACCTCCTGGCCCCTACCTAAAACAGGGATTTTCTCCCTCGCCCACTGATAGTGCTCTGCACTCTCACCCTCTTCATCCGTGACCCTCTGCCTCCCTGAGGCCGCCGCCAGGAGCACCACCACGTGGTCAACCCGGCCATGTGCTCCCGTGGTCGTTTTCTCCACCGCCGGGATGCAGTATCTCCCACCACGGGTTGCCTTCTGGACCAGTGCTTCTACCACAGGCACCTCCACCTCATGGTGGTGCTGGTCAGTCACTCCTGTGGTCGGTTTCTTCACCACCAGGAGAGAGCTTTTTCCTTGCTCCGTTGTTTCACCAGCCTACCGATGCACTGCCGCGGATATCACCCTCTCATGGGTCCACGAGACATCCTCCTCTGTGGTCAGCTTCTACTCCGACCGGAGCCAGCGCTCTACACGCCTCCGCATGTCATCAGCCTGACGGCTTGGTGTCCGTACCACCTCCACCCTCTGGTCAGCCTTCTCCATGGTCATCGTCACCATGGAGACAGGGCGTTCTTCACGCTCATTCGCATCACCCTCCGCCTTCAGGGGTCGATGTGTGGCGGCCAGCACCACCTTTCAGCGATGCTGCTCTCCAGCCGCTCCAGTGATCGGTCTCTACCCCGCAGGGACACAACATTCTCCATCCTCACCATCATTCCTCTCAGAGGATTGGTCATCTTCTTCCATGGTAGGATCCGGCTCTTCGTGGCTTTGCCTGCCACTTCTGTGGCGATGGACGCCACGGTTGGCGCCAGTGCCACTTGCGTCCTAGTGGGTAGCACCCACCCTGGCTCCAGCCTCGTGATTTCCCTCATACTCCACAGCAGACGGACCTACCTCATTCGCCCATTTCTCACTCTGGCGCTCTGGCAGTCCTGTACATTGATCTCCAGAGTCTGCGGCAGATGATGTAGTAGATCAGGGACCATCTCTTCTCCCATCTGGATGATTCTTCCTGTTCCCCTTCATCCTCGTCTTCTTCATCCTCCACCGAGGGACCTTCTCCAGCTGCACCGGACCTTTCATCTCAGTCTGTGGCTATTCTCTCCATCCTCCGCTCCACTGGTGTCATGCCCCCTCTCAGTCAGCCTCCTGCTCGACGTCGTCGTCGTCGCCTAGCGTGTCATGTTCGTCTCGTCTCTGGCACGTCTTCATCTCCACCGGCTTCTGTCATTGCACCGGTTGAGGGGGGTGTGTGCATCCGTCCACTTCGACGTTGACTACGCTAGTGAGCACCGAGGATGGAGCAGGAGCACCTAGTACTGCATCTGTTAGAGCAGGTCCATCAACATCAGATATATCCACACAGTCTACATCCACGCTTCCCGCATCCTCTACAGTACCAGCTGCATCAGCTGGTACAGTTGCACTTGCTGCACAGGCTGCCCCACCTGTTGCATCACCTGCAGCCGCGTCCTCTGTAGCTTCTACAGGTTCAGCAGTAGTAGTAGCATCAGACATATCCACACAGTCTACATCCATGCTTTCCGCATCATCTACGGTACCAGATTCATCAGCTGGTACAGCTGCATTTGTTGCACCAGCAGCTCCACTTGTTGCAGCTCCAGCAGCAGCTTCCTCCTTAGCGTCTACATCTTTAGCAGGATCAGCAGCATCAGTCCTCTCTACACCAACAGCACCACCTGCTCCATCTACTTCTTCACCAGCAGCCACAGTTTTGGCATCATCTGCTACATCCACAGCTTCATCAGCATCAGCCTCTCTTGCAGCACCTGCTTCACTTGCAGTTTCAGTTGCATCGTCTGTGCCAGCTGCATCAGCAGCACCACCTGCTCCATCTGCTTCTTCACCAGCAGCTGCAGCATCGGCTTCATCTGCTGCATCTACAGCTTCATCGGCATCAGCCTCTCTTGCAGCACCTGCCTCACTTACAGTACCAGTTGCATCGGCTGTGACAGTTGCACCTCTTGTATCAGCTGCTCCATCTGCTGCATCCGCTCCATTGCGAGCACCGACGTCATCTGTAGCATCCGCAGCTTTCGTAGCATCAGCATCCTCTGGACTCTTGGCTTCGTCCTCAGAGTTGGTCTCATCCGCTACATTGACCCCACTAGCTACATCGACGCCCTTGGTAGCAGTAGGTACTACGGCGGCGCCTGTGATAGGTGCATCTACTACATCCTCAGTACCGACGGCACCAGCTGTCTCTGGTGCCTCTCCAGCGCTTCCATCTTCCACACCAGTCCTTCTAGCCACGTTAGTTGCACTGACCACATCGTCTCCACCAGGTGCACCAGCTTCATCACTGGGGTCGACGTCTTCATCAAGATCCTCTGCATGGGCGGTGTCGTCACCTTCAGGATCATCAGCTCCATCCTCTCCCTCAGCGAGAGCACCTACATCTTCTACAGCATCACCTGTCGAGGCATCAGCTACATCTACTGTATCGACATCATCTACAGCACCTCCAGCATCAGTTCCGTCTGCTACATCGGCAGCACCAGCTTCATCAGCAGCACCAGCTGCACCATCAGCACCAGTTGCATCAGCACCACCGGCTTCATCGACAGCATCTGCTGCATCAGCAGCACCGGCAGCATCGGCAGCACCGGCAGCATCAGCAGCACCGGCAGAATCTGTAGCATCAGCTGCATTGGCAGCATCATCTCCACTGGCAGCATCAGCTACATCGTCAATAGCAGCCACATCGGCAGCCTCAGCTGCATCGACCGCATCAGCCGTGTTGGCTTGTCCCTCATTGGTCAGTGATCATGTAGCAGCTGATAGAGACATCTGGGGGGGGGGCGTCGGAGTCTTGCCCACCTATTGTAGTGACTACAGAGTTAGCTCCCTTCATCAGGTCGGCAGCACCTAGTCATTCCTGTCTGAGATGCCGAGCTGAGGAGGATGAGATTCGTTCCCAGATCAATGCGCAGGAGACATACGTCGCTACCGTTCGAGCGATATTGTCTGACGAATCCCTCCACCAGAGGATGCTCCAGGTTACACCTTCATTGGAGACATGGGGAGGAGCGATTACATCCAGATGTCTAGAGAGTGTGAGCTGAGAGATGCAGAGGAGTGGTTGCGTGCACTACAGGATACGTTAGCCGAGATACTGGCTGAGGGTTGTAGCGGAAACAACCCAGATGGTTCCGTGTCCAGTTCGGTAGCACCCTCAGACAGCACCTCACAGGATGGGGATCTTGATGTAGTGAGCAGTGACGACACATCAGACAGCCTTGCGACATCCTTCAGCTCACCCACATCCTTTTCCTTTACACTGGACCATCTCTCTCCACCTCTGAGCCTTGCACGCCTCCTACCTCACAGGTTGTCCAGCATCCACATCCTTCAGATGAATCTTTGTCTCAGTCCTTGGACATTTTGAGACATTTTGCTTCAGGAGGCACAGCACCTTTAGCCACTCAGCTTCGAGCAGCAGAGACGGAGGTGGTGGTACTCCATAGAGTGGTTGACTCCTTGTCCACCACGTACAATGAGGTGATGGCAGTGCTCGAGGATGTTGAGTTTGAGCTTCGCATAGTGACTCAGGAGGATCATGCAGAGATGCGTGAGCGCGCCTCTCTTCTCCAGGGTGAGTTGGTTGTAGCACAGGAGCATCTACGCACATTGGAGTGTACAGTTGTTGTACCGACTGCAGGAGTGAGTTTCACACACACAGATCCAGCTCCGTCTCCACCCTCCACTCCAGGACCTTCCAACACCATCCTCTCCACCTGTACTGCCTTGGAGTCTGCTGGTTGGGACCTCTGGCACCCACAGATGTGGGGGGATCAGCCTCTCTCTCCTCTCTCAGCCATGGAGCATTTGGCAGCGTCTTCTCCACTCCTGCACCCTCTGAGTCTGATGGGAGCGATACCCAGCTTCCATGTGGTGAGTGACAGGCGTTAGACATTGCATGAGCGAGTTGTGCACATGGTAGCCACTGTAACCTCATCCTCACCTCTCCAGCTACTGTCAGATGTGATCATTGTTGGGTTGTTCTTCCCATGATCGTTTGAGCCAGGGGGAGATGCAGTGTTATCTATAGGCGATAGGTTCACAGCCTTCTGCATGCAGGGGGAGCAGATCCATCCTAGCACATTGGTGTTGGCGTTCATGTTCTCAGCACTCTCATCACGGGGGAGCATTTGTATCTTCTCAGCTGGTACCTTGTCGACAGCTCTTGCAACCCAGGGGGAGTGTTGGTGTATGGGATTTGAGCTATCATGTAGCCTTGTGTTGGGAGAGCCTCCTAGTTTGAGCTGATGGTTCTCCAGTGACTACATTACTCCTTCTGTGACACATGTGGTGCATTCTGACCGCCTAGATCACCCATGCATGCTTGATAGAGTTTTCTCGGTGGTCGAGACCCGGGCACTTGGTGGTTTGTGCCAGTGCTCCGGGAGACCCCATAGAGGTTGACAACATTTTGTCTGGGACAGGGTGTGCACTCTCTCTGTGGTCGAGACCCAGGTACACGGTGGTTTGTACCGGTACCACGGGAGACCCAGCACCATTGATCGAGTCCTTTGGTTGAGACCTTTTGTCAGACATGTGTAGCTTGCATGTGGCTGAGACCCGGACGCCCGGTTATGTGTTCCAGCGTCTCGGGAGGCCTAAACTTGCCTAGCTTGGCTAGCCCGTGATGCTAGTGTGTCATCGTTGAGTTTGGTTGTGTTTGGGGTATATTGGATATTTTCTTGTTGGTCGAGACCCGGGCACACGGTTGATTTTTCCGGTGCCTCGAGAGACCTCTAGTGGTTGGTTTCATGTTCTGGGACATGTGTATTCCCCGTCCGTGCATTTTGGTGCGGCGGGGATGACGGGGCCTGGTGGGCTAGCCGCCAGTCCCCAGTACATAAGCTCATCGTTGAGCTCATTGTACTCTCTCCTTGATTCTTAATTCATTCATTCCAGACTTAGCCAAATGTTGGCGTCGCACTTCTCCCACTCACACCCAGAGCTCATGTCTCATTCAACATGGGCCTGCATGCCCTAGACCTATTTTGACAAACCCTGCTTGCCAGAAAATAGGTCTAGGACTATTTGCTGATTAGCTGGTTAGCTGAGTAACAAGTTCGACACTAGTGGGGAGGAGCTAGAACTTCGAGGGGTCTCCCATTGTTGCTCATTCTTCATTCCTAATCAGTCACTTTCATTTTTCAGCTGCTTTCTGGCACAAACACTGGCGCGGGCATTTTTGAGTAACAAACCCAGAGCTTCCAGGCTTAGACTCTAGAGCAGCAGACTGAGGGGGCAGCAGACTTAAGCAACGAGCGTGGAAGCCCGCACGCTACATCAACAACGCCGCTGTCCCAACATGCTGCCTAGGTTTTCTAGCTTGGTATCAGAGCCAGAGCGTAGCAGCAACAGCAGAAGACTGGCGTACAGGTGCCAGACAATGCCGGTGGAACCCCATATGCGCCAGTGCAGGGGAAATGCTGCTGGATTTGTTTCGGCAGCATTGACCCGCCTGGTGGCGGCGTCAGATTTTTTCCCACGACCACTAGGCCAGGGGAAATGCTGCCGAAATTTTTTCGGCAGCACTGACCCCCACGCGTGACGCTAGGAGGTGAGCGACAGGCTGCGTCCGACACCTGCGGGCGACGACGCACGCTGCAACGTCACCCAGGTGCAGTGACTGGCACCAGCACGCAACAGCAGCAGTCTGCAGCAGCGGCAGCCGCAGGCAACGGCAGTGAGTAGTGGCAGCAGCAGCCAATAGCAGCTGGCAGAAGCAGTAGCTCGCAGCAATCGGCAACAGCACTAGCCCGCAACAGCAGTAGCCCGCAGCAGCAGCCCGCAACAGCAGCAGTCCGCAGCAGTAGCCCGCAGCAGCAGCCCACAGCAGCAACCCGCAACAACAGCGAGCAGTAGTGGCAGCAAGCAGCAGTTGCAGCAGCGTGCAGCAGCAGCTGCAGGCTGCATCAGCCGTAGCAGCGAGCCGTAGCAGCAGCCAGCCACAGTAGCAGCAACAGCGAGCAGCTGCCGGCAGCAGCCAGCAGCGACTGCTGGTGCTCGCTACCCGTAACGAGCAAGCAACAAGTAGCAGCCCGCTGTTCCCAGCGAGTAGCAGCTTGCTGCCAGCGAGTAGTAGCTCGCTGCCAGCGAGCAGCAGCCCGCTGCTCGCAGCTAACAGCGGGTAGCTGCCCGCTGTGACTGACGAGAGAAAAAAACGAAAGAGAAGAAAAAATCCCCACCGCACCAGCTTTGCTGCCGCGGCTGCAGTAGTTGCCTTTGTTGCTGCAGCAACCACAGCAGCGACAGCAGCCCGTTGCAGCAGCAGTTGCTGCTGCAACTACAACCGCAACATCAGTAGCAGCAGCAGTAGCCACAATAGCAGCAGCAGTAGCAGCAGCAGCCGCAGGAGGAGCAGCGACAGTAGCTGCAACAGTAGCAGCAACAACAGCAGGAGCAGCACCAACAGCAGCAGCAGCAATAGCAACATCAGCAGTAGCAGTAGCAGGTGCAGTAGTAGCAGCAGCAGCTGCAGCAGCAGCAGTAGCAGCAGCAGTAATAGGAGCTGCAACAGCGGCCTCAAGAACCGCCACTGTTGACGTGAGCATCTCGTTGCTGACGTCTGTGCTAACGTCATATCTGATGTCATCAACTCACAGAAAAAAAACAAAACAAAAAAAGGAGGCAAGGGAAGGGGGAAGTAAACCTAAGGATGGGCAGTACGTCCACCGCCCTCAGATGACGTCACTGCTGATGTCAGCACCAAAAAAAACGAAGGGGCATCACACCATGGTTGGAGCCACACTGAGGAGGGGTTCTCCTCTGTTGGGGGGACCCTCACCCCCCCATTCTTGCGGCGACTGTAGCAGTAGCAGTAGCAGTAGCAGCAGCAGTAGCAACAGTAGTAGTAGCAGCAGCACCCGCAGCAGCAGCAGCAGCACCCGTAGCAGCAGCAGTAGCAACAAGAGTAGCAGGAGCAGCAGCAGCAGCAGGAGCAGCAGCAGCAGTAGTAGTAGAAGGAGCAGCAGCAGCAAGAGCAGTAGCAGTAGAAGCAGCAGGAGTAGCAGGAGGAGCAGTAGTAGCAGCAGCAGCAGTGGCAGCAGCCCTCTGGCGTCGTTGGCGACAACCTTGACCCCCTTACTCCTCTTCAACAACAGCTCGCTGCCCTGACGCAGCAGCTTATGGCACTGCAGTCGTTGGTCTCTCAGACTGCCACCAGTGCGCCGCCATCCTTCATCCCTCTAGGGCACGCCAGCCCAACTGTGTCTGCTGCCACGCACTGCCTGGCGCAGTAGAAGACTCAGCGCCAGTGGCAGATAGTGACCTCCGTCCTTGGCCCCACTATGGGTACCGGCCGCTAGGCAAAAGGACTTTGAGACGCTGCCGCCGCCACTTCAGGCCGGCAAGCAGTTTTGGAGTTGGGAGCTCAGCTTCCGGGTCTTGGCGCAGGGTGAGGGCCTGTGCGCATACTACACCCTGCCGTATGACGCCACCCTGGCCGACCAGTTATATGATGCTAGTCGTGCCGTCCGCGCTCTAGTCCCTGTCACCCCTCCGGTTTCCCGCCTCGTCCTTGAGCCCTTCTTAGGCGACTTCACCGCTGGCGCTACACCAGACCCTGCAGCTGTGTGGCACGTCCTCACTGGTCCCCATCGCCTGTTCAGCGAGGCTGAGACCAGCTGCCTGCTGTAGGAGTTCAACTCCCTGCACATGGGGGAGACCGAGACGGTCACCTCCTACTGGCAGCGGGCGGTGGACATCCTTCATCGCCTCGGGACCTCTGCCCCACCCCCTCTGGCCGCGCTCCTCACCATCAAGTGCGGTGCCACCGAAGCGTACGCAGACGTCTTCGTCCATATCTCTCACGACGTCCTCTCCACCATGGCGACCCAGGGCACCCTCATGCCCTGGGCATACGAGCTCTTCCTCGGGATTGAGGAAGCTCGTCTGGAGTCCTGCCTCCAACGCACGGAGGCTCTCGCCTCCCCTGCCGTCGCCTCCGTGGCCATCGCCTCCCCCGTCGTAGCTACCTCATCGTCGTCAGGGAAGAAGAAGAGTCGGAACAAGAAAGGCAAGGGTTAGCAAGAGTAGCAGCAGCGACCGTCGACCGGGTCCAGCGGTGGAGGCTCGGTCTGCCACAACTGTGGCCAGCCTGGGCACGGGTGGTACACGTGCCCTCTACCAACGGACAAGGCGCGCGTCATTGCCACATGCGTTGCCAGCGGGAGCGCCGTCTCGCCTCTACCGCCGTAGTTGTCGCCGACTCTAACACTTCGGCCTCATCGAGCAGCTCCACCACTCTGGTTGCTTCGCCAGTCCAGCCAACACCAGTGCCGCAGCAGTCGAGGCCGGCACAGTCCTTCTACCCAGGCTCCGGCGCCATCACCCCGCATTCCGTCTCTACTCCCGGGTCATCCTCCCGTGAGCGTCAGTTGGAGCAGTTCATCGCGCTCCAACTCGGCCTTCCTCGCCCTCCTCCCCAGAGAAGTGCGAGTTGCATCACTTCCTACTCTCTTGCCCAGTCCTGCATGACTGAGACTGAGCTACGGTCGTGTCCTGTTTCCTCGTCTGTCTCGTCGTGTCCTGTGGCCTCCGCTACCCCTTCCCATGACGACGTTGCATGGCTTGATGATTGGCAGTCTCGGTTTGTGCCTCCTTCCACCGCGTCCGCGTCCCTTGCTTGCTGCCATGTGACCGTTAGCGATCTGGCGACCCCAGTCCAGGACCCTGCCGAGACCTGGATCATTGACTCTGGGGCCACGCATTACATGACGCCCTCTCGTGAGGCCTTTAGTATGCTCGGTCCTGTTGGCGATGTCTCCGGTGTCCGGACAGGCTCCGGTCAGGTGTTGCCTGTCCGTGGTGTTGGCGTCGTTTGTTTCCGTTGGCCTTCCGGTGACGTCTTTTTGACTGATGTCCTCTTGGTCCCTGGTCTCGAGCTCAGCCTCCTGTCTGTCATTGCCTTTGACCGTAAGAGCATGGACGTTGTGCACTCGCGTGGTGTTGGCAATCTGTCACTGTGTCCGTCTGGTCTTGTCGTATTGCACGCGACCGCCCATGGCAACCTGTGGCATGTACCTCGCCTCTCCTCCTCTCCTTCCGTCTCCTCACCGTCGGCCGCCATAGGCCATGTGTTTGTCACCAGTACGCTTTCTCCTCAGCACACTCGCCTCTTGCACCGCCGCCTCTGCCAGGTCCACTCTGTCGCCGTAGACAACATGCTCCGCACCCAGCTGGCCAAGGGCCTTGACCCAGAGACTTTCCCCCTCCCGTGTCGCACTGAGTGCATTGATTGCACTCAAGGGAAAATGCAACGGTCCACGTACCCTTTGTCTTCCTCCCGTGCGTCCGCCCCTTTTGACCTTGTCCATTCCGATGTCATGGGCCCTCTCCCCACCGAGTCCGTCGGCGAGCACGGCCACTATGTCCTCACACTCACTGACGACTATTCTCCCTACCGCTGGGTCTTCTGCCTTCAGCAGAAGAGCGATATTGCCCGCGCCATCCAGGACTGGCTTGTCCTCGCGGAGCGCGAGTGTGGCCGCTCTCTCCGTCGCTTTCGCTCCGATCGCGGTGGTGAGTACATGGGTGAGGGCACGACCTTTCTCGCCTCCCGCGGGATCCATCATGAGACATCCGCGCCCTACAAGCCTACCCAGAACGGTGTCTCCGAACGGTGGAACCGTACCATGGCCGACGCCGTCCACACCATGCGGGTCGAGTCCGGCCTCTCCGATGGCTTCTATTTTGAAGCCATGGCCTAGATGACCTGGGTCTGGAACCGGATTCCCCACGGTCCCCTTCCCCGCCAGTCCACGCCATACCAGCATTGGTGCGGTCAGCGAGCTGACCTCCGCCCGGCTCGCATCTGGGGCTGCGTGGCCATTGTGTGGCTACCCGCCCCGCAGTAGGGTGGCAAGCTCCCCCCCCCCCCTGGATGTCCCTACACCTTCCTCGGTGTCTCTCGTCAGTCCAAGGCCTGGCGCTTCTGGGATCCCTCCCGGCACTGCATCGTGTAGTCCTGGGATGCCCTCTTCTTCGAGGACCTGTTTCCTCGCGACCTCATTCGCTCCGGCTCATCCGTATCTATCCCGTTGCGTGGGGGAGTGGTGAGTCCTTCCTCCGTCCTGCCGCTTCTAGGTGACACATCCCTTAGTCCCTCTGAGCGGGCAGCCCCAGTCGTGTACATTGGTCCCTCTGAGCCGACAGCCCCAGGCGCCTCTGCTGGTCCCTCCGGACCAGCAGCACCAGTTGCGTCCGCTGGTCCCTCCGGGCCGGCAGCCCCAGTCGTGTACACTGGTCCCTCTGAGCCGGCAACCCTTGTCGCGTCCGCTGGTCCCTCCGGGCCAGCAGTCCCAGTCGCGTCTACTGGTCCCTCCGGGCCAGCAGCCCTAGTCGTGTCCATTGGTCCCTCTGAGCCGACAGCCCCAGTCACCTCTGCTTGTCCCTCCGGACCAGCAGCCCTAGTCGCGTCTGCTGGTCCCTCCGGGCCGGCAACCCCAGTCGTGTCCGCTGGTCCCGACAGACCGGCAGTCCCAGTTGCGTCCGCTGGCCCCTCCGGGCCAGCAGCTCCAGTCGCGCCCGCTGGCCCCTCCGGACCAGCAGCCCCGGTTGCATCCACCGTCCTCTCCGGGCCAGCAACCCCGTCCGCCTCCATTGGCCCGTCGGACTCAGTGCCATCGCCTGCCCTGCCACGCTTCACACGTGGCCCAGGCGGCAGCCTCCCACCTACACCGTCGGTGAGCACGCAGACCGTCGCACCATGCTCCGTGGTGCCTCGACCCCCTGTTGCCCCACGTGTCTCCTCTACTCGCACGGTCGTGAGTGGGGACCCTAGCACCAAGGCCCTCGGCTTGACCACCTCGGCCATCATTGCAGACCTTCACCCAGGCTCCGTACTGGGCTACGCCATGCTTCATCACGAGCATGGGCACGCTGTCATGGCTGTACTCGCGCGCATCCCACTTGGAGCTCGAGATGCACACGCTCTCTCAGTCCACTCCACAGCACGCCTGGAGGACCCAGTCACCCTACGCGAGGCACAAGCCTCTCCTGAGGCCGCACACTGGGACGCTGCCTACGCCGATGAGCTCGCCGCTATCCGATAGCACCATGTGTACGATCTCGTTGACCTTCCTCCAGGTCGGAAGGCCATCGGTGCCAAGTGGGTCTTTCGGCGCAAGTGGAAGCACGACGGGTCCTTGGACAAGTACAAGGCCCGCCTTACAGCCAAGGGGTTTGTCCAGATTCTTGGGGTCGACTACGACCAGATTTTTGCTCCAGTTGGCCAGTTTTCCACTAGCCGGGCGCTCTTCAGCCTGGTCGCCCAGCATGGGTGGGAGCTGCATCAGATGGATGTGAGCAACGCCTTTCTCCATGGTTCACTGGAGGGTGAGGAGCTCTATATGGTGCAACCCCCAGGCATCAGGTAAGTCCCCTTGAACATCCCCAGATGCCGCATCACGAAGGGTGGCATCAGACTCACAAACAGACACACGACACATGCCACTCACACTCTCACCTCCTTGAGAGCGAAGGTGGAGGAGCTCAGCCAGGCGCCGCTCAAGAACACGCTCCTCGTTACGGCGATCAGAGGAGTGACCGGAGAAGTAGTCAGAGGAACAGTTGGAGATGTAACTGTCGTCACGCGTCCAGGAGGGTGTGGAGTAGTGTGAGGACGGAGGACCGTAGTAGGGAGGACCGGTCGGGGGCGGGATCCAGCCCAAAGGACTGGCGGGTGAAGGTGATGGCGGAAGTGGAGCAGAAGTGGTGGTGAGGGCCGAAGATGAGGAAGAGGAGGAAGAAGATGCGACCGTCACCGCCGTCGCCGCTGAAGAGGAGGTGACGCCGGTGCGTGCCCAATGGGTGCACATGGAGGAGGTCAGACGGAAATCATCACGTGGTGCAGGGCATTTAGGTGCAGAATGACCAGTAGCACCACAGTTCCAGAAGGTGACATCGGTGTTGGTGGTGGATCCTGAGGATGAATTGTGATCCCAGCTACCTCCACGCCCTTTGCCACCACCACAGCCACCCCCACAATTGGATCCACCACCCCCTCCACGAGAAGTAGCTTGAGTGGAGTGAGCTGTGGCAAGAGAAGTGGAGGCTGAAGGTAAGGTGGCGGCGGCTGTAGAAGAGGACGAAGAGGTTGCGACCATAGCGAGTGCAGCACGGTGCATGCGCTTGTTCTACAGACTGTTCCACCAATCAGTAAGGCGGGAAGCAGTGAAGTCATAGAGAGGTCCAATCCCTTGGGGTGTATCCGCAGGGAGTGGAGCAAAAGCAAGACGCTCGAGCTCTGTGTGGGAGACATGTAGGTAGAGATTAGAGAGCTCAGGAATAAGGTCCAAAACAATTGACATGCAGGCAGACAGAGGATCAGGAGCAGCCTTGCCCAGGTCGCGCAGCAAGCGCAGACTCGGCGCCCAGTACTCGTCTGCTGTCTCATCAGCCCGCATCTACAGGGTGTTAAACTGGACAGTCAGGGCACTCTGGGCAGCATGCCCAGTAACTGCCTTGTGGCGACAAATGAGGGCGTATGCGCCGATGGGGTCAGCAGGTGTGCCTCATGTCGGATGTGCATTGTATGTACCAATGTCATCCAGAAGACTCTTGGTTCCGGCGTTGATGAGAGCGCGGATGGTACGAGCCGCTTCAGGAGGCTATGGAACAAACGTCGACCTTGGAGGGGAGTAGTACTCCCACAGCAGTTTCCCTTGGGCCCACGCGCTAAAGCGTGTTTCCCTTGACGTGAAGGTGAGTTTGGAGGTAAACTGTGGTGACGGAGTTTCGAAGTCCTTCTGCCATGCAGGCAGAAGGACCCGAGCTAGAGCAGCTATTGAGAGAGCGGGAGAAGAAGAGTTGGGACACCACTACTAGGAGGCACAAATGAATTAGCAGATGTAGTGTCATCAGCAGGAAGGACAGCGGCAAGGGCAGGGACAGTCCGTAGGCGCTCTATGACTAGGGTTGCCACTGTGGTGGCTAATTCCTGTTGTGCCTCGTGGTGTTGTTGCATGCCATCCTTAGCTTTGCAATGGGCCGTCTGGGCCTCACTAAGAGCGGCTTGAAGAGCCTCTATTGTCTCCTCTGGTCCTGGCATTGTGCGAGTGAGTAGGCAGAGTAACGAGCGAATGTGCAGTGCAAAGTGCAGAAGGTGCTCACCGAACTAGTGGCGGAGCAGCAGTGCAAAGAGAGGAGCCACCACTGCGCAGCTGACAAGAAGAGAACAGCAACCCACCCTACAACTGCCACGGTGAGGCAGAGAAGGCCAGTGACCGTGGCCCCGGCCACTGCTGCCGATGCGGATGCAACAAGGACTCCTGTGATGACGTGAGGTGTCAGCGCCCGCAGAGCTAGTGGGATTCAGGACTGCAGCTATAGTGGAAGCGCGAATGGAACCGACAGCGGCTGCAGTTGAGTCGGCGGCAGATGATGCGGCAGTAGTGACAGAGGCTGCTGCTGCTATCACCTGGGTGGTGATGTTGGCAGCTGCGGCAGCGAGCAGTGTGAGAGAAGACACTGTGTGCGCGTAGTCGTCAGCTGCACGACCCAGTGCAATCTGGGTGGGAGCTCTGCAAGTGCGAGCAGTGGCTGCAAAGGTTGTTATGGCCCCTGCAGCGGCGTCAAGAATGGCACCCGCCAGGCCGATGGAGTCTGTTTGGACTGGGAGAACGGGGATCACCCCAGGGACCTCCGGAGTTGGTGCCGTTCTAGCAGATGCAGGTGTCAGCGGGGATGGACTAGATGTGGGGTTGGTAGCAGATGCAGTGTTGGATGACTGTGGATCGGTAGGAGGTTGCATGTTTGAGGGACGGGATGGTGATGGAAGTAGGTCGTTGGTCTTTTACACCTGGCAATTGATCTCCTCCTCTCGTTCAACCGCCTAACTCTCGTACAGTTCGGCCAGTTCCTCGCGCCAATAGGAGGAGTCAAGCATGCGAAACCACAAGGGTATGTCGTTGTCGGGGGGTGAAGGAGGCTCAAAGAGACGAGGGTCCTGCCACCCGTGTTCAGTGTAGCGTGCAGCAGTACGAGGGGAGTCAAATTCCTCATATGGAGGTCCGTAAAGAGGTGGTGAATCCACTTTAACTGCTACTGTGGCTGCAAGGGCAGCCAAGATATGTGCCTGCTGCTTAGTGCTGTGGGCAGAAGATGCACAGAGCTCATTGTGTTATGGAGTGGCAGGCTACTGCAAGACAGCAGAGGCGGCTGGAGCAGAATGCCCCAAGTCCATCGGCAGTGAACAGCCGTGGCGGAGGGCCGCCTGAGAGCGGGGTTTTCTCGGCACGTCAGAGGGCAGCTGAGCGAATGCAGAGAGCTGTAGTGGGGTGTACTTCAAGGGTGTAGAGGCTCGGCCCACTGGAATAGAGTGGCAGCCCGCTGCTGACGATGATTGTGGTGCGAAGAGAGGTGCACGAAACGTCGCCTGCGGGTGTGGGCAATGGAAAAAAATGGGGCTGCTGCGAGAGAGTCGCGAGCGAGTGCAGCAACACCTCTAGGTGCTGTTGCTTGGTGCCGAAGATGCGGCCAGCAGTGAAGATTCACAGCTGAGGTGGGAGCTGTGGCTTGCACGGGCTAAGATGGCCGCAAGCTTACGTGTTGCACCAAGACTGAGGGCCAGGATTGACGAGCTGTGGGGACGGATCCTCACGTTCTCTGATACCAGTAGTTACTAGGGAACTTCCTAGGGTACACGTGTGTGAGGTAGCGACAAAGCACGAGTAGGCACACGGTACGCCATGGATGCAGGAAATACTTGCCTCAATAGCTCAGGTGAAAACCAAGACAAGAGAGCGAAGGGTGAGCGAGGGAGACTTAGCAACCGGTGAGCGTGCACTCATTGCGTGCAAGACACTCAAGCGAGTGCACACCACCACCCGGGGGTCGAGCTTGACCGCTTGGAATTAACCCGTGCGGCGGCTACTCACCAGTGCATGGGCGAAGCCGGCACGGTGGCCCCCGAAGGATCAGCACCCGGGAAATGCAACTCCCCCAGAAACACTCAAGGCAAGCAAAACATGATGCAGGGCACGGCAGTGAAAAATGTACGAGCCCTAGCATCTCCCGTATCAGAGATAGAGAATCAAGTTATGACCATGCATGTTCCATCAGACACCCCTGGGTGAAGAAGTTGTGTCATGTCTCCAGAGATGCCCATCCTGGTAGGCTAGCTTGACGTCTTCCCAGGTGAGGTCATGTTGGTTAATCTATACATGTGTGTGCATGGAGGAGAAGACAAGAGGGCGTAGAGATGTGAGTGGCCAACAAAATTCAAAACCAGGGAGGAGCAATCTGGCTACAAACCCCCAGACAAGATCACTGGGAAAACCAATGTTCATAGCGGTGAGACAATACTTCATCAAGCCTGCTGAATAAGGAAAGCCGCTGAGTGGCTCTGGATCTCCTCCAACATGGCATCATTCTGCAGCCGGTGGAGGCCACGGCAGTGCTTCTCTAGTGTAAATCACCTGCATCAGAGTGGTGAGTGTGCAGTGAGGCAAGAGGTCACAACGTGTCTGTGGTACATAAACCAACACTCCCCCATGACCCACAGCCGACGCACACAAGCATAGACTCATAGGAATACACGAGTGTCACAAGATGTGATGAACAACTACACACACACGCACACACACACACACACACACACACACACACATACACACACA
>SZWC01003343.1:92572-105592 GCA_023375785.1 Penium margaritaceum | reverse complement strand
ACACACACACACACACACACACACACGCACACACACACACACACACACACACACACACACACACACACACACACACACACACACACACACACACACACACACACACACACACACACACGCACACACACACATACACACATACACACACATACATACGTGCAAGGGACTGCATGACATGGTTGCACTGACATGGTTGTGCCACCATGGCGGCTTTGCTCTTGTGGCAGAGGTTGTAGAACCACCGCATCTGTGTGAAGTCATCAGTCTGGGCGAAAATATATTTCTCCCAAACTCAGAGAGATTTGACATTGAGGGGACCGATAAGGTCCGGGTGGACCAACTATAGCGGATGCAATGCTGGGGTAGTGATTCAAGGATAAGTTTAGTGATGCATCTGATCCTAAGCGCAGAAGAGAGAGTCGGTCTTGGGCAGTTTATTGAATGAAGCCGTGTGAAGAAGGATGGTTGGCTATGTCCGAATGAGTTGGGACTTAGTGTCTAAGCTCATAGGACAAAGGCGACGATGCAACAAATATGCACGCAGAAGCATAGTTAGGAGAGGATGCAGGGAGAGTGTAATGAAACACACAATACAGGTCATGGATAACTAAGACACAAAGAACAACGGCATGCGTATTGAGAGCTGTCATTGTGGCAGAGTCAGTAGAGTGCTCATTATCGAGAGCCTAGAGCATGCACAAATAGAGAGCACGCTGAGCTCAAGACAATGGAGAAAGATCCCATTGGAAATGTACAAGGGGATGGAAAGATCATCAAACATATAATTCCAAATGCCTGGACAGGCAACGATTGACGAGATCCCATCTCTTTACTGATGTAAGGGGAGCAAGTACCACAAAGTCACTACGACGACATGCCATGTGATGGGTGTCACCTGAGTCAATAATCCAGGTGCCATTTGCCTCATGACCAGTTGTTGAAACAGACAAAAATACGGGCCACAACATGTTGCCTCCGCTGAACGCTCAACACAGGACTGAGAACATTGCCGAACAACAAAAATTCATGATTCACCAAGCCAGTCGGTGCGGTCACGTCCATCCTCATCAAAAACCGATTGAGCTCCCCCACAAGCATCATCACGGGCCACAACTACAATAAGAAAAGCTGGCTGTGGACCACTTGGCCGTGGCACCACACTTGCTCCTCCTTGAGTACGTAGCGTCAGCAGCTAGGGAAGCTCCATGGTCGTTCGACCCTTGGGGTCCTGATCATCGCTGCTTCATGGGGAAGCGACGGTGTCTGCTATTGTTGTAGTCAAGATGCAACCCACCACTGTGTCACCGGAAGACGTCCGGTGTGTGTGTGTGTGTTGCCTGGAGGCCGCTCATGATCTTAGTCAAGTCAAGGGTTTGCTGACACTTCGTAAAACGGTGAGCAGTCCCACAGTTGTAGCATTGGACAGAGTATCCACGATTACTGCTCTCCGGCTATTATTGTTACTGCTACTTCCCCTCATTGTGTCTCTTCTTTCCTTTATTCCATTGTGCAGGTGCTACAGTGTCCTAAATCTGGCTGCTCGGAGTAGAGGGAGAGGAGGCGGAAACAGTGGAGGTGAATTGGAAAACTGGGATAGAGGTGTTGAGAGAGTTGCAATAACTGTTACCATAAGTGGATGCTGCTGATGGTCGAGAGCTTCCTCAAGAGCGGATGTTGAATGAAGGTAATAGGGGTGAGCCCATGGAAGCAACTTAAGCAACTCAGACACCTAAGAGAGGACTACATGTTCGAAGCCCATGAAAAGCTTCATGCGGTCCATGTGTGCTCTTATTATGATGGTGTCAAGTGTCTACAACTGTGTCCTATCATCAGTCCAAAGACATGAATCAAGGCGTATGGGGCGCCACCAGTAGTGAACTACGAGCTCTGGGGGACCCTAGGGGAGGGAGTGGAACTTGCGTAATCAAGCCGCCCGCGTGGCATGACTTTCCATAGAAAGTAGTGTCAAGGCCAACATAGCCATGGCACTGGCCTGCTCCAGTCCCGGGAAGGGGCGGAACCACAGTCTCTTGCGCTTTGGAATTGAGGAGTCCAAGCAAAGCTCTTACCGCTCTCTGGACCTGGTGAGAGTCTATGGTCTAGTATTGGTTCTGACAGTAGGGTCAGACACCCTCGGAGTCGACCACACCTGAAACAGCGTCGTCCAACAGTTGAAGCCATTGTAGCTGTAATAGTAGGGCAGAGGCGTCTCAAAGTCTTTTGGTCGCTCTTTTTTAGGGAGGGCGACCTCAGACCTTGGTGAAGGTAGAAAGGGCACAGGAAGACCACTGATAAGTGCAAGACCTTCAAATGTAAACACTGCTCATAGCTCCGGCTGATCCTGATGGCGGGATGCTACTGGGGTAGGTTGTGATCCCAGATGCAACTTATGAACCTGCTCCTGAAGAACACAAACATGCTCCTCACGTGAGTAATCCTCAGTCTCCTACTCATCCCAGCTGTCAACTTGTGACGGGGGGTCACACCCTGCCCAGAACCAAGAACAGTGAAGTGATGGTTCAGTTCCAGCGGCTCATCGTGGTTTCTACTGTGATGCTCCTAGACGTTACCGTAGTAAGTCAGCGATCTCCTGCAATTCATCGATCTGACGCTCCAGCTGGCGGTGCATCTCATCCTACACCAGAAAAATCTCATCGATTGCCAGTGACTGTGACCTTGGGCTCATGATGCTTGAAGAGGAGGAAAAAGAGGAATACCAGCCCCTTGCCTTTGTCACAAACTGATGCCATGAGTGCCGCTCAGTATGGGTCCAAACGTCAAAGTGGTCAGAACAAGAAATCATCAGAATTTCTTGGGGTGATGAAATTCTTGTAAACTATGGTGTCCAGGCCAAAAAATTGACCAAGACAAATGCTGATGTTATAAGCCTATCCGCTAATGTCAGCAAGGGGTTGGTGATTTCAGCAGAGTCAATGCTGACATCAATGTCCAACCCTTGTTTTTGCCTCTTGAGGATTCTGTGTGATAGGATGGGAGGGGATTATCTCATCACCCCCTTCTCGCGCCAGTTGCGATGGTGCCTTCCAGCGGCCCAGGCTATTGTTTCTACTGAAACTATGTAGCAGGGGAGCTAGGCAGCTGTGTAGTTACGTAGCTGCATTGGTTTGTAGCTGCACAACTATATGTATTTGTAGATGCAATGCGTAGTTGTGTTGCATGACAACAGCTGCACAACTACTTCTTCTCTGCGCAATTGTTGTTGCAACACTACGAAGCCATGCAGTTGCATAGTTTGTGGCTGCGCAGCCATAGTTAGTACTGCTGAAATTCTGCTATTGATGCTGCTTCTGTTGCTAGTGCTACTGCTGTTGTGCCGCTGAGGTTGCTTCTGTGATATTGCTGCAGCATATTATTTCTCCTACACACCACTTTTGTTGTGGCCACTGCTATTAGCTGCCGTTGCCGTGCTCTAGTGTTGTTGCCTGCTGTCACTGCCACTGCTTGCTATTGCTGTGGGCTGCTACTGCCAGAGGCTGCTACTTCCACTTGGTACTACTGTCACTTCTTACTGCGGTAGCTAGGTGGTGCTAAAACTGGTTGCTCCTGCTGCTCCAGGCCGCTGCTGCGACTGTGCTCCTACTATACCACTTTGGTGCTACTGCTACTGTGATACTGACTGTAACTCACGCTACCACTACCAAAGCTGCCGTCCATTCAAGACGGTCGTGTGGTGTTGCCGTTGCTGTCGACATCACGGTGTCATCTCTGCTGACGCTATCTGCTACGGCGGGTCTCAGGACTTCGGTTGTAGCTCTGACTCTCACTCCCGCTGTCGATGCCATGTCTCTGCTGTATAACTCAGCAAGAGGATTCTTGGTGCTCTGGTATGAAGAGATAGTGCTAGGAAGCTTCCTAGCCTTGCTGCCTTGGATGTGGCGACACTGTCCATTCAACTGACGTAGTAGCAAGAAAACAGGATATATGAACAACAAGGATTGGGCTAAGATTGAGACGCACAAAGTCTCATATGCTTTAGTAGCTCAGAATGACAGTAGAATTGACAACAGAAAGACACACAACCTAAATGATCGCCTCTGTGCATGGCAGGTGGCACTCATGGCAGTGGCAGTTTGTCCTAAAACAGGCCCAAAACCACTGTTTTGGGCGTAACTAAGTGCACAGGCATCCAAACACAACATCATGTGAATCTAGAGATGCAGAGTCTCAAGCCGGGCTCTATGACTGGTCATATACACATGTCAAGCATCGATCAGTGGACATACAATGCAAAACATGCAAATTGGTCCCATGGCTAAGGGTGCACACCAAATCCTGGGTTTGCAAATCAGGATTCGCAAAAGCAGGTCTCGGTTCTGGATTCACGAATCCGAATCCAGGAATCCAGACCCGTGAAATATTCGCGGATCTTTGGGGGAGGGGGGGGGGGGGGGCTCCGATAATGAAACACCTAGGGATCCAGTTCGAGACTTCCTACCCCTGACACCCAACCTCATGTTTGTACATTTGGACCACGTGTTCGAGTTTGTACATTCCAATGCATGGAGTGACGTCTTCCTAACATCATTTTAGGAAGCTTCCTCTTCGAAGTTGTTTCCTTTGTTTACACGCGAAAGTACCTTGCATGACGTCAAGCATGTCAACATCAGCCGGTGATTGCGGAGTAATTCGCGTGAAAAGAAATAGTGGGACAGCGATGGAAGCCGTCCATCATCGACGGATGCACGAGTCATCGCGCGTCCGTCGGTGATGGACGGAGTCTCAATGTTCCATCTTCACGCACTGCAAGCAACAGTTCTCAAGACTGTTACTGCTTCACTTCAACCTGTTTACACTGACTGCCAGTGCAGTCGCTCCAAGGGGTAGCAAGGACTGCCGGCACCATGACGGGTGCTGCAAGTGGTCTGGCTGGGGACGAAGCGGATGCAGATGATGACGAGGAAGACGACTGCAAATAGGAGGACAATGCAACGGGAGATAAGCGCAAGCGGTACAAGGCCATGATTTGGCGGTTTTTTAAGAAGATGGCCAATGATCCTGACCATGTAGTTTGTCAGACGTACTTCAAGGAATACACGTGTGCGAAGGGCACCACGAGCAGCATGCGCAAGCATCTCCGCATCAAGCACAGGAAGCTGTTCATCCAGCTGAAGGAACTGGAAGCCACTGCAGCACTCCAGGAGGCAACCGCAAATGTGGTAACCGCCGCTGTGCAGGCTGTTGAGGCACAGCCAGGTGCAGGGCAGAGTGTCATTGAGCGTGCAGTTGCTGGGGTTGGGGTGATTTTCAACAAGCGGTACTGGCTGTGTTGTCTGTGGAAGCATGTCATAGACAAAAATGTCAGTCTCCTGTCCATGCAGTCGTTTTGGCTTGACCGTGCGTTTCAGCACTGCAATCCTGTAGCAAAGTTGCCTGGCCGCATGACAATCGCCCGCGGCATTGTGACTGGTGCTGTCGCATTTAGGAGCAGGCTGCGCAAGTTGTTGGCTGAGGTTCAGTCCGCCATCAGTTTCACAACTGACGGGTGGAAATCCGACGCGAACATGAAGTACCTCGGTGTCACTGCCCACTGGATCAGTGACTTCAGAGTGAAGTCCATGGCGCTGTCCTTCCCTTCAGTGCCAGAGTCTCCCATAGCCCAGAATATTTTCGATGTGTTCCACTGCGCGGTGGAGGGCTGGGGCTTGTGGGGCCGGATTTTTTGCATCACCGTTGACAATGAAAGCACAAATAACGCACTCATTGACTGGCATATCATTCCCTCTTCCGCTGGCCTTGTGAAAGCTGGACACATCAGGTGTCTAGGCCACATCATGAACCTCGCAGTCAACGATATCCTCTCGCTCCCTGCTTTCAGCGAGGTCATCGGCAAGGCGAGAGCCATTGCCGCCTTCGCTACCCGCAGCACTCCGAGGGAGCAGAGCCTCATCAACGCATCCGGGGACGCGGGTGTGAAGTACTTGTCGCTCCACCTTGATACAGAGACGAGGTGGAATTCGACTCTCGAAATGTGCAGCCGTGTGATTCATCTCAGGGGGGTGCTCAGGCCGTGGCTCATCGGCTAAGGCCGAAAAGGTGCTTTACTGAACCCAACCGATAAGGAGTGGGCCGTGATCGCTCTCCTCACCCTCATCCTTTCAAGTCTTTCACGGACGACATCAGTGGCTCGAAGTACCCAACGCTCCTCCTCGTCATCCCTTTTTTTTAATCCATTCTTGTGAAGATTCACGGGTGGCAGGTGCGCTCGATCAACTGTGAGAAGAAGGCTAAGAGGCGTGCCGCGGGTCGGCTGAACCTCAAGGAGAACCTGCTTGCTGAAATCAAGCCTGGACTCGAGGCGGTGAATGCCAAGCTGGAGAAGTCTGCAGCGCTGCTCACGGACAAGCACCTCTTGGCAATGGCTTCGGACCCAAGGTTCCTCCTGTGCTACTTCGAAAAGACCCATCGTCTCATGGGCATTGACAGTGCAGCACAGTTGCAGGTGAAGGTGATTGAGCTGCTGCAGCCTTATCATGCAAGAGTCGAGGAAAAACCGGAGGCTTCAGAGGCAGCGGCAAGTACAGCAGCAGCAGCAGCAGCAGCTTCAACCTCATCAGCAGCAGCTGCAACCTCAGCAGCAGCAGCAGCTTCGGCTTCAACTGCAGCAGCTTCAGCTTTGTCCTCAACTGTAGCAGCTTCGGCCTCTGCACTTGCTTCAACAGCAAGTGCACTGCCAGCTGCCTCTTCATCTGGTGCCACAGCAGCAGCAGCAGCAGACCAGCGTCACCTGCGTCCTCGCCAGCAGCAGCAGCAGCTTGAGGAGGCGGCAGAGGATGCAGAACTGATTGATGCGGCGCTGGCTGACCCTGCAACGGACCTGTTTTGTCCAAGAGCTCCAGCAGCACTGTTGGAAGAACCCTCCCCATCGTCCCTTGAAGTGGAGGTGGACAAGTGGGCAAAGCTCCAGGTGAAGGAGCCACATTGCAACGTCCTTGCTCACTACAGGAAGAAGAAGCATTCATTTCCCAACTTCTACTTGGCTGCACTAGACCTGTTTGCTGTTCCAGCCACGTCAACACCTTAAAAAAGGCTGTTTTCACTTGGTCGGCATGTGATCATAGACTTTTGGCATTCCCTCGCTCATCTCACTGTCAAGAACTTTCTCACGATGAAATCCTGGATAAACGAGAGCAGTCTACTTGAGTTTTCCATTGACCGGCATGGAAATTTTGCACCGGAGCTGCAAGAGGAGGAAGCTCGGCTGAACGAGCTGCGCCGCAAGGGGAGAGGTCAGTTGGTGGGAGAAGAGGCGGCGGAGTTGGAGGGACTTATTCTGTTTGATGACGAGGAGGGTGGGGAGGAGAAGTACCCGCAGGAAGAGGATGATGATGTAGAAGAGATTGAGGATGACGAAGCATAAAAACAGTTTGCACATTCTATCTGTTTCTACTCCATGTTTCTTCATGTGTTCTCTGCAATGTGCTACATCTATCCATTGTGTAGTTGATGGGAAGAAGAAACATGGTGCTCCAATATGACATGCTCTGTGCTGCCTTAATGTGTCCATCCAACATGCATGAGATGTGTCATGACGCAAGTACAATGAGGCATTTCTAACAAATGCAAGTACAATGAAACAGTCAGCAAAGAGATAACATGAGTACAGTTTTGAATGATGGTGGAAGTGAAAGTTAGGCATACACTGAAGTGTGAAATGACTGTCTATTTTTTTAATGGCATTCATGGTTCAAGTCAGCTAATTTCACCAAGTCCATGGACCCGCTGGAGGTTCGCAAATCTTCATGGATTCGGAAATCCAGACCCGGATTCGCGGATCCGGGTCCAGAGTTTAGACCCGGACTTGCGGACCCGGATCCAATGCCAGATTCGGGAATCCGACCCGGTGTGCACCCTTACCCATGGCTAGCTCACCGAGAAAACCCTAGAGGTTGTGGAAAAAAATGCAGATCGCCGGAGCAAGCAGTAGGAACATCGTGGCAGTTTTCTGGCAACTCAATCAAGAGCTCGCGAAGCGTCCAGTGAAAACGCCAATTACCACTGCAAACGGAACTGCAGTGGGCGTCCTGAGCCCGCCCAAGCCAGAGCCGTTTGACCCATCGAGGAAGGATGGACCAGCTCCGCACGCTTGGATACTCGGACTAGAGCTATACTTCACCGCCATTGGCATGGATGCCTCAATTTATGAGGCGCACCGCGACTATGCCGTTATCTTGTTGAGAGGGGCATCATTAGATTGGTGGGTCGATGTGATGCGGACCAATCCACATGGCAGTGGAGTTGTAATGGTCGCTGGTATTACGGCCGCGACTAGAATCTCAATCCGATCGTCTCCAACCTGCAGCAGTGGTGACCCTACCCTGAAATGGCCAACCTCATGGAAGTTGTTCACGGAGTCGATCATAAAGCGTTTCACCGTAGGTTACATGAGGAACAACGCGCGTGCCAAGCTGCGTCGGCTTTGCCAAACTGGAGGTGTTGCCGACTATACCCATAAGTTTTGTGAGATCGTTGCCAACTGTGGTTTTGACTCCCATGAATTGTGCTTCCACTACAGCAACGGCCTCAAGAACGACGCCCGCACTGTGATGGTTATGCACGACCTCAATGACGACCTGCCGGGGATGATCGTAGCATTAGAACGGTACAACTCACGCGTGCAACAAGCTCATGCCAACAGTCACAAATCTTTAGGAGGTGGTTACGGCAAGCGGGCGAATAGTGACGACATGCCAATGGAGATCAAAGTGTTGCAATAACGTAAGTGCTACAACTGTGGCAAGCCTGGCCACATTGCGCGTGATTGTCAAATTCCAAAGAAGGGCGACGGCAAAGGTAAGCAGCAAGGGAAGGGGAAGCAAGCCACGAAGGAAGCAGAGAAGACAACAAAGGCATCGGAATATGAGGAGATCCGAGAGTAGATGCCGTTACTCCTGGCTCCTCTCAGCTCAAACCGCCAGTTGACTGCCTGCCCGAATGCTTTGCGGCAATGAAGGGGGTTTTCGAGGTCAAGGCAAGCGAGCATGACACTAACCAGTACGTGTACATTGCTGATGACCATCCCTCGTGAATTCTAGGTATGAAACCTCCTGCTCCACAGGATCCTTCTGATGGTGCTGCTGATAGAGCATATACCCCTGCCTTCCACAAAGCCCATGGCTGCGTCCCAGCATTGTCTTCTCAGACAGATCATGTCGACCTTGCCAGGCCATCCTTGATGCAGCCGGTGACGTAGCTGCCACCTCCTATGCCATGGCCAAAGCCAGCAGGGATCTCATCAGCACTGCCGTGGGGCCGCGCCATAGCTTCAGACAGTGAGACAGCAGCTCCTCTCTCCCTCCTTGCTAGAACAGCAGCTGACATTGCCGCTTCAGTCACAGTGGCCTCATCTGCTGTGGCCATAGCTGCTACCATTACAGCTGACATGAATGCAAGTCCATCTGCGGTTTGCTGCTGTAGTCCTCACCCCGACTGGAGAGGCACACACCCTAACACACCACACGAGCACCGGCGTCCTCATTACCTCAGCAACTGCTTCTGTGGATGGAGCTACAGAAACAGGCAGCAGCAGTGGTGCTACCCCTCTTTGCACTGCTGCCATGTCCTTGGCTTGGTGAATGAGTGTGTTATCTTCTCCTTCATCTCCTCTTGTCCCCCTTCTGCATTGCTAAAATACTCATATCACTCATCACACTCATCTGACTCACCCCCATCTTCTACATGACCATTCATCACGCCTCTTCCCAAGGATACTACTGAGGCCATCCAGGCTGAGCTTAGTTAGTTCCAGGCAGCTCACCATCGGATTGAGAAAGAGCTGTAGTGTGATACCAATGCCAATACAGAGATGACCACATCATGAAGTATCTACAATTTATTCCTGCCACTGCTTTTGTGTTGTCTGTTGTTGGTGCTGATTCTTCCTCTGATTCCTCTGGTTCGGCAGATGATGGGAGCAATGTTTTGGTGCCACCTCTATTGCAAGCGACTGCCTCCCTCGCACACGCTCTTCTCCAGCAGTGCTAGAAGGACTGAAAAAACCCTCCTCCACAATTCACCTCCAACCTTCCTTTCCCTTCCCAGGAAACGTGCTTCAGCTCATGGGCACAAGGAGATCTCTTTTGGGAGCATTACTCTCCTTCAAATTCCTCTACCTCTCCTCCCTTTTCTCCTAAGCCCTTTAGAGCAACTCGTGCCATGCGTGATCTCATCTTGGATGGCCCCGATACCATTACTGATAACCTTATTGGTATGTGTAATGCTGACACCGCACAGCACACGCCAGCAGACCCTGTGGAGGCCTATGCCCTTCTTCGCCGATGTAAGAATTTCATTGGGCAGGTGGCACAAAGTGCTTCAAATATTCAATTCAACCACTTGCAAATGCGTGTGGAAAATTTTGCCGATCCATATCGGGCCAGCAGCCTACGCCCGTTGCAAGACCTGGGCAAAGCCGCCCAAGGTCAGCTGTCTGCATGCCTCTCTGTTGTGCGAGGTCCCATTCCTGAGCTCTCTGATCTCTATTTGCATGTCGCACAAGCTGAGCTTGAACTCCTTGCATGAGAATTTGTGCAACCCAGGTCTCCCCTAAGCATTTGTTCTCTGTATTAGTTCACAGTCATTCAACTGACAGACTAGTGGAGACTATTGCAAAACAAGTGCCTACATTGAACTGAATACACAAGGTATGGTTATTAGTGTGTTTTTTTTTACAATCTATTATTTCTAGATGTAGAAAAATATACATGTGAAGGTTCTTGCAAGGTCAGCTGAGTATAGGTACACATATTTCCACTAACAACTGAATGTAAATTGTCCTGTAAAATAGTTTGGTTAGATTAGTTGGTAAATTAGATGAAAACAATGGTGCTATGTAGACTTAATCCATTTTAGGTGTGTTCAGTGTTTAGGTACAAACCAAGGTTTTTCTTACTGTAGGATAATTTTCAAAACACATTGCAATTTTACGCAAACACATTTTGAGGTGTTTTTTTATGGATTTGCAATCCTTCGTACCTTTGTAAATTGTACGATCTCTCCTCCCCCTAGAATATGGAAAGTGCATTGGGGAAGTGTATGAGGTTATGTATTGGATGGGCTTTTCCCAATATGCAAAAATGTATGAACGCAGTTCTAGCTTATGTTACTTCTGCGACAGTTCTCTCAGCTACTCTGATTTGTGTTTTTTTAAGGCCCTCCAAATAGACTCCCCAGTAACATGCATAATACACTCTCACCTTTGGGGATTCCCTGGCTATCGACCAAATGCCCTCTTTAACCGATAGTGAGCCCGGCCCACCACGAAGCCAATAATTTATAAAGGGTGTATACGTGGACATATATCTGATGGACATGTAAAAATGTACAAAAATGGACATCGGTGTGCATAAACACGATTTGGTTTCTCCCCCAAACATTCGATGTGTATTTGGGAAGTGTACATGCAGATGTAGCTGTTGGGCTTGTTTGAATGTGCAGACATGTACATAGAACAACTTCTGTGCCTCTTCTCTCAACCTTGTTTTATGTTTGTATTTTGTATGTGTGACCTCAGATCCAATCCCCAATGCTTAAGCCCAATACATGAAGAACCTTTTTGAGGAGGAGATGTGTGCGAGTCCCCCCCCCCCCTCTCCCAAAGTGCAAAAATGGATTAGGAGTGTGTGTCAGGAATTTTGTCCTGGCGTGCTCTGATCCACCACAAGTGTCCACAGCTGCTTAGTGCAAAGAGACTTCCAAGGGGGGGTGTGCTTTTTGGGTCGCCACAACACCAAGGGAGCAGAATTTTGGCAGAATGCAGGTTGCGGAAACTGAGAAAGGCTGAATACCATTAATGGTTAGTATTTTTGGTACGATTACATGAGATTATTATAGCCTGTGATCTGAGATTTACAACGCATCCAAGCACGCCCAAAACGGAGCAGTAGAGCCCCTGCTACGACCATTGACGTAACCCATGGTAGAGCCGCCCACCATGCCCACGAACGGGAGTGATGGGAGGCGCTTCGACGGTGGCCTGTCAAAGCGCCCTTCCTGGTCCTCCAACATAGGGGGAGGCTCGCCCTGGTCCAGTAGACTTCCCACGTCCCTTCTTTTATGGCCCACGTGCCTTTGGACCTCATTGAGGTCGAACTCGGACCACTGGTGGTGGAATAATCCCGTCACCAATGACGAAACCTAGATTCCACCCACCTACCACCCGAACTTTGGATGGGGCTAACTTTCTTTATTCTCGACCAAATCGAGCAAGTGAAAGCTCGAAACCACATGGAAAAATCCAAGGCGTCCAAATCTGCAATCAAATCAGACATCCAACCACTTCCTAGTGGTCAAACTAGAAAAACGGAAAACGACATCCATGACAGGGGCATTTTTTTTTACAGTGTGTACATGGGACTGTATGTGATGGACATCACAAAAGAAACATAAATAAACATTCCGTGAAGAATTTTTAACAAGAAATCAGATCCCTACTCTAAGAACACTGAATTTTATTGGGCTATTGTAAAATAGAATATATCTGGCAGGCTTGTCCAGATGTTAACAAAGTTTATACATAATTCTATCGTACAGCTTTTCTATGACATTTCTCTTGCCTTCATACATTTGTATATTATTTCGTCGCTTCATACGCATTTCCAGATACACAAGCCAGATGCACTTTGATCCTTGGGGGTGGGAGGGGAGAGCTCAATGTCAGTCGGATGCCCTCTTTGGCCAATAGCGAGGTCCCCTTACCCCCCAAACCCTGATAATGTAATAAAAATGAGTACGTGGGTGTGCGTTTGATGGAAATCAGGAAAGGTACACAAATAAAAATCTCTTCATGTCCATAAATACGGTGCAATACACTCCTTCCCACCGTCCAAATACATTATGTGGATTGGGGGAGAGTATGAGTGAATGTAGCGGTTGATCTAATCTGAATGTATGGAAATGTACATCAATATCTTAATCAAACTCTTCTTCTATGCCACATATCTCATTCTTTTGTGTGTGTGTGTGTGTGTGTGTGTGTGTGTGTGTGTGTGTGTGTGTGTATGT
>SZWC01003343.1:67514-91557 GCA_023375785.1 Penium margaritaceum | reverse complement strand
GGGGGGGGTAAGAGAGAATTGTCGAGAAAATGTTGTTCCAACGTGGCCTGACCATGAACTAAGGTTCACGGCTCTTTTGGACAGCAGTCTGAGACGAAGCGTGCGCTTTCTGGTCACCACATACTATGTGAACAGAGTTCTTACGGGATTCAGAAGCACCCAGAGTTCGCCCTTGAAGAGCTGGGGATGAATTTTTGTTGGATATTTGGACAAGGACCACACAGTAAAGTTATAGTTCTAATCACAAGCTCTCCAATGCACCAAACCGCATCCGATTTGGACCACTGTAGCACCCGTTATGCGATTCAGAGTGCATCACTGGGTTTCTGTCCCTGACACAGCACCAGCGTGAGTGACAGCGGTCCAAAGCGCCCTGGACCCGAATGAAGCACCAGGCCGCCATTCCAAAGCACAAATGACTCCAATGAACCATGGGATATTGCTGCTAGCATCCCCCCAGGGGCGCCTCGGCCATGGTGTGCATTGTGGGAGTCAAACTGTTCACCGCCGGATCAATTTTCCAGCGGTACCAAGTCTGCCCTCCAAACCTGGAAGGCTAGCACCATCTCCCAACTTTGACTCCCTCAATTTTTTACCATTGCTACAATTCAAGTTGCAGCTGGTCCAACATGTCCTCTACTTTCTGAAACATCCATCCATGTATGAATTGTACAAGGATTCGGAGCCATCGCTCTGAAAAACGGCGACTCGAGGACATGGCATGTCATTTATGACCAATTGCCTCACGTGTAAAACCGTGTATAAACAAGTGTATTGGGAAGTGAACAAACTAGTGAACATGGTCTGCTGGTAGAAACAATTAAATGTCAAATAGATCCTATTATAGTTTTTGTTCTATCCAAGGAATGTATTTCTGGGCTATTCTGACATGCATTCATGTGGATGTTTAGTGAAAACTGTTTGCATGCAGAAATACACTTTTTGATACACTGATCATCAAGTGGGGGGGGGGGGGGAANTTATAGTTTTTGTTCTATCCAAGGAATGTATTTCTGGGCTATTCTGACATGCATTCATGTGGATGTTTAGTGAAAACTGTTTGCATGCAGAAATACACTTTTTGATACACTGATCATCAAGTGGGGGGGGGGGGGTGAATAACCATAACTCTGGCATGAGGAAATATGTAACAAGAATGTATGTGGTGGTTCTTGTCCAAATGTTAAAAAACTCAATGAAATATTTCTATTTTACACCTCTTCTACAGTGATTCTCTCAGATCCATATATTTTTGTAATTTTGTTGAAATGCCTCACATGCACTCCCCCATACACAAGCCCAATATATTCTGTTTTTCTGGGAGGTGGGGTCATCGCTATTGGCCATAAATGGGCTCGGATCGATAGCGAGGGACCCCCTTCTCTGGGATCATGAAAGTGAACTGGCTACTTGTATAAGACAGTGTACTAGGAAGTTTATGTGGTAGAAATGCAAACTGTACAATAGGGAATGTCGAACTTCCATAGCGATGACTAATCTGACCCATGGAAGGACAGAAATTGAAGAATTTGCAATGCATCATCAATTTATCGGAAACCTGATATCTACAATTCTTACTCTATATGCTGATTAGAGGCTATTGGAGACTGCAGATTGTCAATACTAGATCTAATGAGTGACTGGTGAGTTTGTTCTCACTGAAATTTGACGCACACCAGTTGTGAAAATCAATTCATTCAAACAAATTTCTACAATTTTCCTGATTTCTTCACTGGCATTGGATTGACAGTCAACATGCAATATAGGTGGCAATCAAGCTGTTAATAGAGCAACAGCTAAACTGTTGCTCAAGGTGTAGCTTGCCCACCGCTTGATTGACAGTCAAGCTGTCGCTCAAGTGCAAAACGTTTCAAGTTCAAAGACTGTCTATCACCAGGTGTCCTAAGATTTTCATACATTTACATGTCGCCGTAGAAAATTTTCCGTTCCCGTGTTTAGGCACATTTTGTGTCATGTTCCTTTCACATTCCAAACTGGCCAGAAAGACTTTTCAAGAGGAAAGGTTAAACACAATTAGTTGTGCTTGTAGTTTCCTTGGATGTTTCAAAATACTACTCTTACATATCACATCTTGTGTCGAACTTGGAAAGGTAAAATAGGGAGTCTTACCATGAATTCCATAAACTTTCAAGTTTGACCTTTTCATATTCAGAGTTTGGAGAGTTTTTTCTTCTAGATCATTGACCATCAATGGCGAATGATTTAGTGACCACCTGCTGCTGCCACCATGTCCTCTGCATCCTCCACCTCTCCTGCTTCCACTGCGGCTGCACAATCTATCCAGGAAGCCGGTCGTGGCGGGGGTGGTGGCCAGAGCCACGGAAAAGGTAAAGGCTGAGGCCGTGGAGGGAGGGGGTCCGATGCCCCCTCCACTTCTGGTGTCCCTACCTGCTGAAAGTGCGGGGCCTCCAGAAATTCCGCCCCACAGTATCCAGCCCCTTGTGAAGGCACACTTCTTGCCTCTCCTATGCAGGCCCACTGGGCCCGTACCAGAGTCAACATCTCTGTAGCTACCACTACCACCATTACAGTGGGCACAACATCCTTCTCGTCTTCATCCTTGTCAGCTGCTTCCTATAGAGCAAACATTGTGCCCTTGTAGCAGCCCATCATCCAGCCTCCATCCTGGTCCCTATTGCCTCTAGACCTGCCTACTATGGACCTCCCTCTGCACACTACACAGTACCCACTTGTGATGGTATTGCCTTGTGATGATGTGCGCTTCACAGATCCCCACTCCAGTGAGCGCCATCCCAACTCGCGCCATCCCGACTCAAGTCGTGATGATGAGCGCGATCCTTCATCTCTGTTCTCAGGGAGGTAAGGGTGTGATGGTGTTGTCCCATACATTTTTCTGTAAGTCAGGTGGAGCCTCTTGGAGCCCGTCTTCCGGGGATACTTCCCATATGATCATCCATGGATTGAGGATTGGGAGTCTCACACATACTTTTTTCGTCTTGGTGTTCCTTCCTCCTCTCTTGCTCCAACATCCCGCATGGTTGTTTTATGCCTTTTCCTTCCCTCTATCCGCATGTCTATTGGCTTTGGTATCATTGATTTAAGAGCCACTCACCACATGACATCATGCCGTTTTCCTTTGTCTCTCTCGATCCAGTCGGCTCCGTGCACTTTGTTCATACTAGCTCTCGGTGAAATATGGTTAAGCAAATCTGTACACTCCATAGCCTGTGTATAGTACTCCTCTAACATCGTCACTTCCTAGCTCCATGCGCTTTGTTCAAACTAGCTCTAGTGTTATGCACTTGTTACATCACCATTTTCTCATTGAATAAACATGATTTTTTCAAGGGAAACCTTTAATCAATTTGTTTAAGTTCAAACAATGATTTTCTGTTCATGTAAAAAACTTATTCATTTATTTTTATATTTCCCTTGTCTGTCCTCCAAAGTCCTTGGGGGAATGTATTTCATATGCAGTTTAAGCAAGAGATACATATGTATCATCATAAGACAACAGGAGATGTAATGACTTTGCTTACTCTCCGCAAGGACCATGTCTGTAATTCACTCGAAATTGATTTTCCCGCCCCCCTCCCCAGTCCGAGTGTATGTGGGAAATGTATTGGGGTGTGTATCATGTAGATCCAGAAAAATGTACACTTGCGATTCCCCCTCCTCCCTCCCCCCCCAATCACTAGGACTATATTGGGGGAGTATATCGGGAAGTGTATCAGCAAAAAAAATTGGTAAACAAGTGTATTTGTACAATTGTGTATTAAAACTATGACCCTCCAAATACTCTACCCAATACAACCCCCCAAAACACTTAGAAACAGGAGGAGGGGTGACAACAAGCTCCCCTTCCTCCCTCTCAAAAGTGAGAAGTGTATCTGGTGAGTGAATTAGAATGTGTAGCTGGTAGACAACCAAATAGATACAAATTGTAATCTTTTTTTAATCGAAGTTAAGTGATTGTGATATTCAATCATAGTAAACTGAAATTTCATGGAGAAAAACTCAAAATGAGGACTTACACGTAAGCATAATGGTTGAATGGTGCCTTTCAAACAAAGTAACCACACCCGGATCCACACCCCCCCTCTTCTCCAATACTATGTGAGCGTATTGGAAAAATTTATTGGGGAGTGTATTACAAACCTGATAAAAGACATGCACAATTGTACTTATACATTTGTGTATAAATGTGGCTCCTCTCCAGATAAACTATCCAGTACACCCCTGTAACTTGACTTCAGAGGGGAGAGGGGGGAGGGGACAAACTGCCCCCTTCTTAAATCCAAAAAACATATCTATTTAGTTTTCCAGTAAGTTTAGGCTGTAGACAACCCGCAAAACTACACATGTGAATTCTTTGTAAAGTAGGCAAAAACTGATAGGGTTATCGATTAGTATACCTGAATGGCTTACGAAAAGAGAGAATTTCGAGCACTTGCACGCAAGAATTATGCTCTACTGGAACCTTACAAATGAAAACCGCATCCTGATGAGAGATGCCCCCCACACCCCAAGTGTATTGGGGGAGTGTATTGGGGAATTTATGTTGAATGGTGTGCACCTTGTCCACTGGCTAGCTGGCTGGCGGACTGGCTTCACGGACAGACAAGGCATGCACTGCTCTATGGAGTACTTCCCCTTGGTCTGTTCGGAGATAGGCCAGGAATGCGCTGCCCATAATGGGTATGTCTCCTGGAGATCATCATAGAAAACACACCTTTGTGGCCTAGTTGGGACAGGATCCGGAGCTCATGGGTCACGGGTTCAAACCTGCAATGGCTGCAGTTTCCTTCATGGCCCAAAATGGGACAGGAATCTTCTAGGAAGCTTACTAGATCCTGCCTTGAGGATGACACTTGGCGATCTCAGGACGCGCCAAGTAGGACTGTTGGTTGAGGTTGGCTCCTGTGGAGCTACTGCGAGCAGAAGCATTAGCAAATCTCTATAAGGATAAAAGCCTATCCCTTGCATGCATCCATTTACATTTATTGCCTTTGAGTCTCCTCACAGAGTATCCAACCAAGGGTAGACAATAAACACCTTCATGCGGACTTTGTGAGGTTGTAAACTGAACGAACCTAAAGTGTGGATCCCTCGTTCAAGGGAGATATGTTATCTTGGTTGCAATACCAAGAGCGGTTGGCGGCCTCCCATGTCGGGACCCATTTTCTAGAGCATTGATAAAGGGTTATGAGCCACCACTTTGGTTCTAAGGCACGCTTCCAAGACCGACTTGTGCGTGGTCTTGTAGGGCGCACATGTACAACAGGGACACGAATATCGGACGGCTCCAACCTGCTTCATCGGCTCCATCGGCTTCTTCAGGTAGGGTACGTGCACATAGTGGACTAGGGGACAAGGAATAGCTTTGTCCATGTTGGACAAGAACCTCGAGCCCCAATGGGATAAAGCTCTACCCCTTTTAAAGGTGGTGCGATCCCGAGTCCATTTTTTCACAATGGCCCCATCACCTTAGGCGATCATCGGTGGGAGAAGTATGCAACGGAACCAACTGCACCTTTGACAATGGTCGCAGGCAGCAGACTCATCAGCCTCATCGGCCTCAACAAAGCAGAGTAGCAGCAAAGTAGAAAAGACGAGCAACCGCCAAAAATGGCGGATCCGACTCAAGTCCGCCTCGAGGCGGGTACATCCAAATTCACGGGGATAGGTTTTCCCTTGTAGAAATGGCAGTTTGAGATTGTCATGAACGTGCGTGGCTACCTCGACATCCTAAAAGGGCCCAAGACAGCACCCGCCGATGCGACAATGGCTACGCATGCGACTGACCTTGCAGCATGGAAATGAAGAACAACATGGCTCTCGCCATACTTGTGACGTCCATCAACGTGACTCAACACTCCCACATCACATGATGCACGTCGGCCTTCGAGCCCTACAAAAAACACTCACGGGTGCATCAATCAAATGCTCCAGCAACAAAACTCTTCATCTTCTAAAGGTTGATGTCGATGAGGGTGAGCGAAGGAGAATCGATACCCGCAGTTTCACAGTTGTTCAACAACGTGCTGCAAGAGGTCTAGAAAATGGAATGGAAACTCGACTCCAATATGCGTACCATGATCCTTTTGATGGCGCTATCAGAAAGCTGGAGGTCCTTGATTACCATATTTGGCGGATGGAAGGAAGCAGATCTGACGTATGAGGCTGTTTCCGAACACGTCTGTAACGATTTCTTGCGACACAGTGGCAATGAGGTAAACATTTCAGCCTATGCCTCTTGCTTCGGTGGACAAGGTGTAAGCTTGTGCTTCGTTCAAGGTAACAGCAGAAGCGGTGGCGGTGGAGGAAAAGGAAATGGTGGTGGGTAGAGTTCCAAAAAGCCCGGTAACTGTCACAACTATGGCAAGGCTGGGCATTGGGCTAGGGACTGCTGTAGTCCTAAGAAAGAATGCGGGAACAAGGGTGGGAAGGAGAAGAAAGAGCTCACCAACATAATGGTTGAAGGGTTGTCCATGAAGGGGGCAGTGCTCCTTAGGCCCAGGGCATTTTCCCTTGACTTGGGAACTAACCACCACTCCTCAAAAGAGAAGGGTAGATTTGTCTCCATGGTCGAATCTGACATGCGTATCAAGTGTGTAAATGGTGGTGTCGTCCAATCCATGGGCGAAGGAGACAAGGTGATCATGTTCAACATGAACGGTGTCACGAAGGCATTTATGGTTAATCACCCCAAAATAATACACGATGTAAACAGTGTACACTGAAAGACCACACTTCCGGAAGGTTCTAAGAACCTTCCTTGCAAATGTAACACAATTTCTGTGTTTGATCTCTTCATGATGGAACACAATGGAAAACGTGTTTGAGGAGGTGAGAACGTTCTTGGAAATTACTTATGTTGAGTAACATTAAAAAAAATAATCATAAAATGGTTGTAGTACTCACATCAATCTTACAGCTGTAAATGACATAATATATGCCTTATCACATAAATGGGTAGGACGTCACTTGTACTCCAAACCTATATGTGCCTCAGAACGTAGTCCTTGGCTAATACGTCCAGCGTTTTTATCTAGGGTCAGAACCACGCATAAGCAGCACTTTCATCGTCGCTCGAGGAAAAGTCGGGATGTCGCTTGTGCGACAGCTGGCACGCGCTCGCTACTTCAGGCAAATCACGAGGTTTCGTTCTGCACTCTTCTTGTTTCCGTCATCGTTCGTCCGCAAATATAGCACTGTCGATCGAGTGTCAACAATAGTTAGAAGTGCATCAGCGATCGGTCTTTTCTTTCGGAATCCGTCAATGCACGAACGTGCATTGACGCCCCCCATTACTTCCCAACGTGAAAGTGAATTCGGATAGTGTATTTGGGATTGTAGCTACAGAAGTATTAAAAATGTAGAAATCGGAGTTGGGCCGAGGCTATGACATTGAAAAGTCATTGGAAACTGTCCATTTTCAAACCATACGCAAATAAGACCCTCTGCGCAACGCAATTTAAAGCTCATGTATGGTTGACCCCATTTATCGATGGCTAGAATCCACAATACAGTCCCCGCTTATGTACCGGGTCTTTGTGGCTGCCATGCGGACGGGATAGCTATAGGGGCCTGTTAGATATCGTTTTGTCGAACTTCTATGCCAACAGGTTTGCAACCAAACCTTCTAATGTCGGCGGTTTTTGACATTGATGATTTTGAAAACTTTGTTCGAGATGATATTTTACAAGCGAATTCACTAGTTTATTTTTCTTGATGTCCATCAGCTACATTACATGCTACACTCGGCCAATACACTTCTCACTTTNGAGAGGCTGCAGGGATCCGTCGAGTTTCATCGAATCTTGCCTTTCGCACCGATAAGTTTGCAAACAAACCTTTCAACATTGTCGTCATCGTCGATCGGTTAAATCGACGACTTCTAAAAATTGGTTGGACATCGGAACATGCTATAGTATATTCCTCTCAAAGACACTAGAGTATTCTTTATGCTGTCCACCAGCTACACTTCCAGCTATAATTGACCAATACACTTTCCAGTCTTTGCGGGGAGGGGGGTGAAGATGGAGGGGAGTCCATCGATCGGATCTCCTGCCCTCGCCCCCCCCCCCCTGAAGGTCCAAAATCTAATAATGTCATAATTTATTCTCTAATATTACACATTTGACCGATTGGATGACATGAGTACTACATTCCAAGCAATTTCTTGGAAGGTACTCCTTACAACGTACTTAGTACATTGCTTATGTAGTGTATAAAAATGGCATGATTAACCATACCTCCACGAAGGAGGTTAATCTACAAAAGGTGGTGTACATGCCCTCCTTCACTGTGAACCTGAAGTCGTTCCCACAAATCACCGACAACAACATGACAGTGGTGATCACCAACAAGGAAGTCGTGGTCCTAAAAGACAAGTATATTAAGATTGTGTACACGAAAGACAACCTCATGCTTCAAGTTCCAAGCGTCAACACCCCCTATGTGCTTCAAACCAAAAGTCACCAAGGCGTCGGAAGAGGGACTAGCATGTGCCACCGAGACAGTGACACCGAAGCCAAAGGATGCACCGCCGACAACCGTTGCGGCCGCCACATCAACCAAGGACACTGGGCTGTGGCACTGTCAATCTAGCCATGTGGCCAACAGCACACTGCAGAAGTTGCGGGAGCAAGAGGTGGTCTGCGGAATGGAAGGGTGCACCATGAATCATGGAGAAGGATTTACATTGTGTGAATCATGCCTCCAAGCGAAGGCAAAGAAAGAAGCCGTTTGGGAGAGGAAGTCAACAAAGTGGAGAATGTCTTCAACCTGATCCACAGTGACGTGTACGGAACCTTCCTTCCAACGTCTAACACAGGAAGAAAGTACTTCCTGACCTTCATCAATGACCACAGTCACAAGTTGTGGATCTACTTCCTCAAAACCAAGGGAGAGATCGAGGTTGTGCTACGCGGAATTTGTTGCGACCATCTGTTTCGTGCAGCATTGTCACGCCCCTCATCTTCCACTGCTTCTCCCTACTTCGCACCCTTGTCCATGTTGCACCTTCGTTGTCTCCAGAGCACACACATATCCTCCACCGCCGGCTCTGTCACATTCAAACAGTTGCCATTGAAAACCTATTATGCCTGCTTCCTGCTCATGGTCTTGATCCTACGACCTTTGTACCGCCGTGCTCATCCAATTACCTTGACTATGCTGAGGGAAAGATGCACCATTCTCCCTTCTCTACCTCTGAGCACATCACTTTGCTTTTCCTTGAGCTTGTTAACGCTGACATCATGGGTCCTCTCCCTCATGAGTTTCTGGGTGGTCTTGGTAGTTATATTCTCTGTCTGATTGATGGTTTCTTGCTTTTTTGCTAGACTTTTGCTCTACATGAAAAGAGTGATGTCACCGATGTGCTTGAGGAATGTCTTCCTCAAGCTGAGTGCACCTGTCAGCATCAATTGTGCGTACTATTTCTGATCATGCCGGTGGATTCTTTGGTCCCACGTCTTGTTTTCTTACATCTCATGGGATACATATGGAGTCCTCCACTCCTTGCACTCCCCAACAGAATGGTGTGTCAGAACGGTGGAATTGTATCCTTGCTGATGGTGTTCATTCCCTCTGTTGCTGAGCCCGGTCTTCCCCCTCTCTTTTCCTTTGAGGCTTGTCTTACACAATTTGGGTGTGAAACCGTGTCCTTCATGACCATCTTCCTCGTGACATCACTCCTTATGAATGCTAGACTGGTTATTGTGCCGACCTTCGTCTTGCTCGTGTCTTGGGTTATTTTGCTGCTCTCTGGCTTTGTGCTGACATGCGTGATGGCAAACTGTTAGGTCGGGGCCGTGTCTCGTCTTTCTTGGCGTCTCCTCACAGTCCGAGGCTTGGCGGTTTTGAAATACCTTTTTGTGTCAGGTTCTTGAGTCTCGTGATACTATCCTCTTTGAAATTATCTTTGAACGTGGTATTGATTGTCTTTCCTCTGCTGCCATTCTTGTCTCGCTTTCTTGTTTGGGGAGGGATGGGTGTCTCTCCTTTGGTCGTTCCTGTTGCCTCCTCCGATTGGGACACTAGGGCCAATGGTACTGTGTGCTCTAACGGTAATGCAGCACCCAGGGCCTCACCATTGATTCCCTCTACCGAGGGCTCTAATGGTGTTTCTATTTCCTCTCCCCCATCCCCCCCCCCTCTCGCTTTGTCTTCATCTCCCTCTACTCATCTAGCCTCTTGTCCTTCTCCCTCTCCTGATCAGTTCTCCGTGTCTTCACCTACTAATGCTCAGCCTCTTGTAGCTCCTCATGTGGCCAATCCTGCTGGTATTGTTCCCCCTTTCCCCCAGTTGTACACTCATGGGGATTGGCTTCGTGCCCTTCCTTCCTACAGTGGCACTGTGTTGGGTGACCCTGGCCTGCATGCCTTGGGCCTCGCCACCACTACCTTGGATGGCCTGGATGTTGGTGTTATGCACCCTGGTACAGCCCTCGGATACTCATTCATCTCCCAGGAGTTCCATAGTGCAGCTGACACCTCCGTGGCAGGCAATGTTGCTGCTTGCTTTGCCGCCAGTGGCCTCTCTCCATTGGGTCTTAATCCTACTACTATTAGGGAGGCTCGTGAGGCCATAGACTTGTCTCTCCGGGAGACGTCAACGAAAGAGGAGCTAAAAACTCTACAAGAGCGTAGGGAGTACAAGCTAGTTGAATTGCCACCTGGCTGCAAGGTTGTCTGAGAATGTAAGGTATTTTGGTGCAAGCTGGAGCCAGATGGTGTTGTTGACAGTTTCAAGGTGAGTCTCACTACCAAGGGTTTCTCACAAAACCTTGGCGTGGAATTTAATGAGATCTTTGCATCTTTAGGACGCTATACAACTCCGCGTGCATTTCTCATCCTGGTGGGACACCATGATTGGGAGCTTGAGTAGATGGATGTGCACAATGCTTTCCTGCATGGTACCTTGGTACAGCCACCCAGCTTCACCGATGGCACCAACAAGGTTTGGCGTTTATGTAAGGCCTTGTATGGACTGAAGTAGTCCCCTTGCTGTTGGAACATGGAGATCACGACCACACTTGAGAGGGGTGGAAACGAACGTAGCACGGTTGACTGTGCATTGTTCCTTGGTCCTCCATCATCCCCGCTTGTTGTTGTTCTTGTCTATGTTGATGACCTACTCATTACCTCCCCGAGTCCCTCTACTATGCAGTTACAAAGCCTTTGCTGTAGTCTACCTACAAGATGAAGGACCTCGGTCCTGGTCAAGTGTTTCTCGGTATGGAGCTTGAAAGTGACCATCCTAATCGAACAATGCATTTATGCCGGAAGCTTGCATTCAAATTCTTGGTGATCATTTTGCTCCCTTGCTTGCAGTGACTCCATCAGCTACCACGCCGATGACCCTAGCTCATCAGAAACTTCTCAGAGTACCTGGTTTAACTCAGCTTGGAGGGGAAGGGAAGTCAATCTCACAGAATATCTGTTGATTGGAGCCACAAACAGCCTGGTCTGATGGGCTATTTAAGGTTTTCCCAGGACAATCTATTCAGTACCATAATGTCACCCAGGTTCTTAGGTGAGAGCACTCTGGTTGCGGATGATTCACTTGCATGTTTTTATGGACTATTTTAGTCGTGTGCCGCCGGGTTCCACCCTAGTGGTGTGGCCCCCACAAGTGGTTTTCCACTTGTTGGGTGGTGGGTAGAGCAGGCCAGCTGTCTCACCTCACCAACTAGGAATAGCTGAGTGTGGCTTGCTCTTTGCTTCTTCTTGGTTCTTAACCATTTTTGGTCCCAACCATGGGTCCACCTGCTTTTCCACCTACTCCTACTCTGTCCACTTGAGATAAGACAAGTCAATCGATGGGTTTTTCCTTTTACTATCTTCGAGTCATGGGCTGCTTCATGTACCTCGCCACCACAATGTGCGCAGCTTTTGCGTTCGTTGTTAACTACTTGGAACCGTTCTCTAAGTGTCCACGGGAGCGTCATTAGAGAGTAATGCCACTATGGATTTTATGGAGTTTACAGAGCCTACGGATTTTTTAGGCTGCATTACGTGCCCTTTGATACACGCTCTCGACAGCACGTATTAGGTCATGATATTGAGCACAACCTTCTGTAGTTGTCAAGGGCTACACTGATAGGTACAAGGCACATGACACAGATGCTCGCACTCGGTCAGGCTGTGTCCTTTTTGTTGGAGGTACCACAATGTTATGGAATATCGCATGCAGAGCTGCATTTCCCGCAACTCGAGAGAAGTTAAGGGTGTGCCTGGAATTTGTTGGGATGAATTGTTGGTTGAAGTGCGCCTGGAAAGTTGGGTTTGTACAGAGGGTCTATGAAATTCACACGTGTATGCACTCATTTTTTATTCTTTGGCATCCTTTTCATCAGTTTTATTCTATTTTATCGCTGGCCAGTGCAACGATTGTTGGGACATCAATGGCATGTCCAAATTGCGGCATGGTAGGTGTATTTCCGAACTATAAGCCCTTCAACTCCCATAGCAGTGTTCATCGGATCGGGAGCAGACATGTCATTGTGGATCGGTTTGTGGCATGTCCATACCCATCGTCAATGTCCTTCTGCTGAACGAACTTTCGATGAGTGCCCAACAAACAGCTGACGATTTCCCAACCAACGATCCGCGATTGTTGGGCGTTCATTAACGATAGTCGGGTTATCCTCACTGTCCAAATTCGCTCTCGACCAACGCTCTCGCTCACAAGCGACATTTGCACACAGACCTCAATGTGCCACCCATGGATAGCATGGTGGAAATTGACGTCTCCAAACCTTGGATTTGGCTTCCGCTAATCTATTCTAACCCTGCATGCATGCGCGCTTTTTCAAGACCAGACGTTAACTTGAGAAAATCGAAGAAACAACAGACACGAGTCAATAAACAAGGATCGGAAGGTGTGCAACACCTTCCAATTTCATTGGAATGCATCATTGAAGACGCGTTCCAATGACTCCCAGGTGTACCCTAAGTATGTCATGCTCGGCCCACGTACATGTGAAAGTGTGTGCCTGTGCCATCTCTTATAGCAGCTATGTGTTCCCATTTGCTGCATCACCCTACACTATGACAACCAAAGCACAAAGGCCATTGCTGAAAATCACATCATATACCACTCATGCACCAAGCATATCAACGTTGAGCATCATTTTTTTGGTGAGGTCATTGTTCCTGGTGTCGTGAAGGTTGTCTGGGTGGACATGTGATCTCAGCGGGCTGATTTCTTGACTAAGGCACTCAGCTCTGGTTTGTTCCAGTTTGCTATGCATGCAAGTGGTCTAACACGTGCACCCTTTGTGTCCATCTCAGCCTGAATGGTGTTGCCCTCTTGTCCTATTATGTACACTATCCTCTATGTGACTCTCATGTTGTCTCTTCTCACTTGTGTGGTTCTTAGTCTGCGGGAAAGGGGGGGTGTTGGCATTGGTGCTCAGGTGTTGACTTACCAATTCACAATTTACTGACCATTGGTCTCCACACACATCGATGCAGGAGAGAAAATGAACATGGATGTTGTGCAAACCAATTGGCCCTCTGAAGTATTCACACGCTCAATTTCTACGGCGTTCTTGTCATCTTCGGCCACTAGGACAACATAGGGCTTGTGCCAAATGAACCAGCCAGCATCTTGTTGAATTATCTCATATACATTGATTGTTGTAGAAAGCTTACATGGTGGCATGCCCACATACACTTTAGGATGATGTGGATTATTATGCATGCTTAGTTGGTCCTGTGGTTTCTTAGGCTAGTTCTCATGTGGTGATCATGCCGAGTTCATGCTCCCGCAGCCATGTGGAATTTTCCAACAGCAGCCACTCTCGGATTTCTTCGCATGAGGTATGGCTTGACCCTTGGGGTAGCAGCGACCACACCTTGTGCATGCGAAGTGTGGCTTGCTTGTTCATCTAAGTCCTTACACCACCCAAATTCACTACTGTTGCTCCTTTTGTTTTAAGTGAGCTTGTAACAAAACCATGGCGTCTCCCTCTCTTCCACTCATTCCCTCTCTCCCTCTCCCTCATTTTTGTTCCCTCGCACCATTTCTACTACCTACATTTGGTCGTGAAGGTGTTCCTGCTGTGAAAACTACTGTAACGGATGTGGCTCCAACTCCTACATGGGAGTCGTCATCAGAGTTAGCAGAATGGCTTTCAGAGTTCGCTGATGGGGTTTATCCCTGTGCATCACTCTGGGGGAAACTGTCATCAACAGCCTATGCAGGGAGACTCGGATGTTTGGAGTCTCCTGAAACTCTGTTTCTACCTTATCCCCTTGTTTTGGGTCCCAAAACGAGGGTGCAACCCCGGGCATATGAGTTGCCACGAGGTTTCCCGGTATGAAACTTGAATTTCACACTAAATGAGCTCACGTTTTGTTTCTGTGATGCTGGATCAAAATCGTTGCATGTGAGGCACACAAGATGAGTTTGCGCCAGCGCACGCTCCCTCGCCCGTGCTTTCTCTCGCACGCCCTATCCCACGTCCTTGTTGGTTTTCACGCATCTCTCATTGTACTATGTTGTGTCCTCCCGACTTGTGCACATTGGCATGCAGATGACTGACGATGAGACGCAACGCTGCTAGAGTGTCGTCTGGTGGAGCCGACGCACCCTGAGGCCTACACGCGGTTCGCTGGAGCCTCCTCTCTTCTACGTGCTCAGCTCCATCGGCGGACCTTCTCGGCAGTCGTGCCGCAGGCAGTCTCTGTCGCTGCCTTTGCTGTCTACACACGTCCAGTGCTGTGTCTGAATGCACTGTTGCATTCGTAGCGCTTCATCATGGATAGGGTCCAAATTTCATGAGTTTCGGCCACTGTTGGTACCAGGGACTTAAGTAGACGCCGCCAGGGTTTAGGCGGCTATAACTCTTGACTACTGTTCTTCTAGCTGATTCTGACTGCACGGCTGCATTTTCAGCGTGCGTATTATGGTATGGTCCAATTTTTAGGCAAAATGGACGACTCCTGGGTTTTGGGCTGTCGGCCGTCTGGCAGGGCTCACCGAGAAAACCTGCATGCCTGAAAATAAAGTTATTTTCTGATTGAGTGGTGAACAAAGAGCTAGAATCTATGCAGCAGGTTGAGGCAGCAGCGTTTTTGATGCAGCGTGCGGGCTTCCACGCTCATTGCTTAAGTCTGCTGCCCCCTCAGTCTGTTGCTCTAGAGTTTAAGTCTGTGAGCTCTCGGTTTGTTACTCAGAGATGCGCGCGCCAGTGTTAGCGCCAGAAAGCCGCTGAAAACTGGAAGTGACTGATTAGCAATCAAGAATGAACAACAATGGGAGACCCCTCCAAGTTCTAGCTCCCCCCCAGCTCTGCAGAGCTTGTTACTCAGATCACCAGCAAATCAGAAAATAGCTCTATTTTCAGGCTGGCAGGTTTTCTCGGGGAGGCCTGCCAGACGGCCGACAGCCCAAAACCCAGGCGTCGTCCATTTTGCCTAAGAATTGGACCATACCATAATACCGACGCTGCGAACGCAGCCGTGTGGTCAGAAACAGCTAGAAAAATAGTAGCAAAGATTTATGACTGCCCGAACCCAGGCAGTGCCTACGCTGGTCCAATGTGCCAAACAGTGCCCCACAATGTGAAATATGGACCCTAGGCAGAGCATGACGTTGTAGACACAATAGCACAGTCAGATGCAGCACCATAAGCACGCAAACGGCCTCTGTGGAGGCAGTGTCTGCCGGTGGCTCAACCGCCAAGGAGGCCTGCCGATGGAGCTGAGCACGTTGACGTAAGAAGGAGGCTCTAGCAAACTGCGAGTAGGCCTCAGCGTGCGTCGGCTCCACCGGACGACACTCCTGCGGCGTCAAGTCTTGCCGTCAGTCATCTGCATGCCAATGTACAGAAGCCGGGAGGACACAACAGAGTACAATGAGATACGCGGAAAAACCAACACTCCCCCATAACTCACAGGCGCAGTGCACATGGGCGGACAGCATCACATGCGACAGACAAACTCCCCCAGGGCACATGGATACGGAAGCGAGGACAAAGGATGCAACTCACGGATGCACGCCGACTGAAATCACAGCCTTCTTGAACGAGTCGCGCTTCAGTGCCTTGGTCAAGAAGTCAGCCAACTCTCGTGCTATCTCAACCCACACAATGCTGATGCTACCGTCATGCAACAACGAACGCACATAGTGATACTCAACATTGATGTGCTTCGTGCGTGTATGATGCACGCCGTCATTGTCGGCGATGGCCATGGCACTCTCATTGTCACAATGCAACGTGATGGATGCGACGGGCTGACGCAGCTCGGACAACAGACGGCGCAGCCACACGCTCTCACATGCGCCTGAACCAAGGGCTATGTACTCAGCCTCAGCGTTGCTGTGTGCAATGCACCCCTGCTTGCCACTATGCCAGGACACCGCTGTGCCGCCAACCAGAAAGATCCAGCCTGTGCGGCTCTTACCGTCTAGACTGCCGGCCCAGTCACTGTCGCTGTAGCCCACCGCGACAACAGACGGCTGTCAACGGAACATGAGACCTCGCCGTGGAGTCGAGACGACATAGCGCAGTACTCGGATCGTGGCCTCGAAGTGGAGGTGACGCGGTTCCTGAGAGAACTGAGCCAGGAGGTTGATGGCAAACGCGATGTCTGGACGCGTCGTTGTCGCCAGGAACATCAGTGACCCGATGACACGCAAATACGCGGTCACGTCTACTGGCTCCCCCACCACAGCTGGATCAGAGCTCTTGAGCATCGCCTGACCGTCAGGCGACATGGATGAGGATTCTCTCAGCACGAGGGACACGTCCTCAGAGAAGCGTCCGGACAGGGTGCTGAAGTAGGCAGCCTGATGGAAATGCAGTATGCCCGCGGAGCGATCATGCTCAAACTCCATGCCCACAAAGACTCACGCTGGCCCGAGGTCCTTCATCTTGTAGGCAGCGTGCAGCAGGTCCTTGACCCGCTGGATGGCAGCTGCATCTGGTGATGCAATGAGCAGGTCGTCGACATAGACCAAGACGGCGACGAGCGTCTGACCTCGCAGGCTCATGAACAGCGCGGGATTAGCAGAGCTGCGAAGGAGACCGCCGCTCACAAGCGTATGACTGATCTCCTGGTTCCAGCAGCGCGGTGACTGCTTAAATCCATAGAGGGCTTTCCGCAGCTTCCAGACCTTGCCAGAGCCATCGTCGAAGCCTGGAGGTTGCACCATGTAGAGCTCCTTGCCCTCCAGTGAGCCATGGAGGAAGGCGTTGCTCACATCCATCTGATGCAGTTCCCACCCATGCTATGCAACCAGGCTGAACAACGCCCGACTGGTGGAGAACCAACCGACCGGTGCGAAGATCTGGTCATAGTCGATCCCAAGTATCTGAGCAAACCCCTTGGCCGTGAGACGGGCTTTGTAATTGTCCAGGGACCCGTCTGGCTTCCACTTCTGCCGGAGAACCCACTTGGCGCCGATGGCCTTCCGGCCCGGGGGAAGGTCGACGAGCTCGTAGACGTGATGTTACCAGATGGCAACTAGCTTGTCGGCGCACGCCGCTTCCCAGTGTGCGGCCTCGGAAGACGCCCGAGCCTCGTGCAGGGTGGCTGGGTCCTCTGGTCGCTCAGTGGACGGACAGTGAGGGCATGCGCGTTCCGTGCCCCTGGTGGCATCTGCGTGAGTGCGGCCGTAACGGCATACCGGTGTTCCTGATGGAGCAGGGCATAGCCCTGAGCCGACCCTAGATGTAGGTCCGCAATGACTGACAGTGTGGCCAAACCGAGTGCCTTGGTGCGGGGTCCCCACTCACGACCATGGGAGTGGAGCCACGTCTTTGAGGCAATGGATCTCCATCTCCCCCAGGGGGTTGTGGGGTGGGAGGACGTGTAGTGGTGGCCTGAGTGCTAACTATCGGGACCCTGGGTCTGAGGCTCCCGCCTGGACCGCGTGTGAAGCGAGCCGACACGGCCGGGGCAGCCGGCTCTGAGGGGCTAGCGGACACGGACAGGGCAGCCGGCCCTGAGGGGCTGGCGGACACGGACGGGGCAGCCGGCCCTGAGGGACTGGCGGACACGGGCGGGACAGCCGGCCCTGAGGGACTGACGTCCACAGACAGGGAAGCCGGCCCTGAGGGGCTGGCGGCCACAGACGGGGAAGCCGGCCCTGAGCGGCTGGCGGCCACAGACGGGAAATTCGGCCTTGAGGGGCTGGCGGCCACAGATGGGGAAGCCGGCCCTGAGGGGCTGGCGGACACGGACGGGGCGGCCGGCGAAAGTGGGTCCGTGGACGCAGGCGATGGACCACCCGGATGCGGGATGACGGAGGACGGACTCACCACTCCCCCACGCGATGGGAGGAACATCGACGCGCCTGAGCGAACGAGGTCGCGAGGAAATAGGTCCTCAAAGAAGAGGGCATCACGGGACTCGACAATGCAACGGCGAGCGGGATCCCAAAATCGCCAAGCTTTCGACTGACGGGAGACGCCGAGGAAGGTGCACGGGAAACCGCGAGGTTTGAGCTTGCCACCCTGGTACGGGGCAGGCAACCAGACGATGGCGACGGAGCCCCAGACACGGGTTGGACGTAAGTCGGCGTGTTCTCCACACCAATGTTGGTATGGGATGGACTGACGAGGAATGGGTCCATGGGGAATCCGGTTCCAGACCCATGCCATGTAGGTTATGGCCTCGAAGTAGAAGTCGTTAGAGGCACCGGATTCGACCCGCATGGTACGGACGGCGTCGGCCATGGTGCGGTTCCACTGCTCAGAGACCCCGTTCTGGGCGGGCGTGTAAGGCGCCGACGTCTCATGATGGACACCACGGGAGGCAAGGAAAAGAGTGGTCTCCCCCAGAAACTCGCTCCCACGATCTGAGCGGGAGCGGCGGAGGGAGCGACCACACACACGTTCAGCGCGGACAAGCCAATCCCGAATGGTGGGCGCGACGTCGCTTTTCTGCCGTAGGCACAAAACCAGCGATAGCGAATGTAGTCATCCGTAAGGGTCAGAACGTAACGACCGTGCTCACCGATAGACTATGTTGAGAGAGGACCCATGACGTCAGAGTGGACGAGGTCGAGTGGGGCGGATGCTCGAAAGGCAGAGAGGGGGTAAGTGGAGCGGTGCATCTTGCCCTGAGCGCAATTGATGCACTCAGTGAGGCACAGCGGAGGAAAGGAGGCTGAGTCAAGACCCGTGGCTGGCTGTGTATGAAGCATGCTGTCAATAGCGGCAGAGTGGACGTGACAGAGGTGGCGATGCAGGAGACGCGTGTGCTGTGGAGACAATGTGCTGGTGACGAACACGTGGCCAGTGTCAGTCGACCAAGAGGAGACAGAGGTGGGAGCAGACAGGCGCGGTACATGCCACAAGTTGCCGTCGGCGGTGGCATGCAGGACGACACGACCGGACGCACGCAGCGACACAGTGCCGACACCACGTCAATGCAAAACATCCATGCTCATGCGATCAAGGGAGGTGACAGACAGGAGGCTGAGCTCAAGGCTAGGGACGAAGAGAACATCAGTCAAGAAGACGTCACCCGCAGGACCACGGAAACGAACGACGCTGACACCACGAACGGGCAAGACCTGACCAGGTCCCGTCCGAACCCCGGTGACATCGGTGACAAGACCAAGCACACTGAAGGCCTCACGCGAGGCCGTCATGTGATGCGTGGCCCCATAGTCGATGATCCAGGTCTCTGACGGATCCTGGACCGGAGAGCCCAGGTCGCTGACAGTCACACTGCAGTGGGCGAGTAACGCTGACGAAGTGGACTGAGGTGCAAACCGTGAGTGCCAGTCATCTAGCCAGGCAACATCGTCTTGAAGAGGAGCGGGAGAAGAGAGGGCAGCACAGGATAGGACAGGCGGAAATACAGGCCATGTGCGCAGCAACGACTCTGTCATGCAGGGCGGGGAGGAACTTGCAACGACGCAACTCGCACTTCCCTGGGGAGGAGGGCGAGGAAGTCCGAGCTGGAAGGCGATGAAATTCTCCAGCTGGCGCTCGCGGGCAGAGGGTCTGACAGAGTATATCGACTGCGGTGTGACGGTGCCAGAGTCGGGGAAGGGAAGGGAGGAAGCCAGTGACGGAGCAGCGGGTGCGGACAGCTGTGAAGGATGCTGAGGTGGGGCCGTCATGAGTGGCGTTGATGTGACAAGAGCAGCAGTAGCTACGGCGCTGGTGGCAAGGCGGCGCTCGCGCTGGCGACGCATGGTGGCGATGACACGAGCCTCGTCAGTCGGAAGCGGACACATGTACCATCCGTGTCCAAACTAGCCACAGTTATGGCAAACGAGGTTGGCACTGCCAGATCCGCTGGTCTGCTGCTGAGTGCCCTTGCCCTTCTTGTCCTTATTCTTCTTCTTGGTAGAGGAGGCGCCGGAGGATGCTGCTACTGCTGGGGCGGCGATGGTCACTAACGCGACGGCAGGAGCGGCGACGGCAGGAGCAGCGACGGCAGGAGCAGCGACGGCAGGAGCAGCGACGGCAGGAGCGGCGATGGCAGGGAAGGCGAGGGACTCCGTGCGATGGATGTGTGACTCCTGACGAGATTCCTCGATGCGGAGGAAGAGCTCGTACGCCCAGGGCATGAGAGTACCCTGGGCGGCCATCGTCTCGAGAACGTCCTGGGAATAGTGGACGAAGACGTCGGAGAAGGAGTCGGTGGCGCCGCGCTTGATGGTCAGGAGCGCAGAGAGGGGAGGTGGCACAGCGTCTCTGAGGCGGTGGAGTAGGTCCTCTGCACGCTACCAGTAGGAGGTGACCGTCTCGGTCTCCCCCATGCGAAGGGAGTTGAACTCCCGGAGCAGACGGCTGGTCTCGGCATCGCTGGATAGGCGATGAGGGCGAGTGAGTACGTGCCAGACCGCTGCTGGGTCAGGGATGGCTCCGGTGGTGAGGTCGCCGAGGAAGGGCTCGAGGGTGAGGCGTGAGGCTGGAGGGGTGATAGGGACGAGAGCACGCACAACGCGACCGGCATCGTAGACCTGGTCGGCCTGGGTGGAGTCGAAGGGCAGAACGTAGTAGGGCCATAGGCCCTCACACTGTGCCCAGATCCGGAAGCTGAGTTCCCAGCTCCGGAGCTGGTTGCCAGCTTGAAGCGGTGGCGGTGGGGTTTCGATGTCCTTTGGCCTGCGGCCGGCACCCAAAGTGGGGCCTAGGACTGATGTCACCGTCTGGTGTTGGCGTAGGGTGTGTTGTTGTACCAGGTATTGTGTGGCAAATGATAGGGCTGGGCTCACGTATCCTGGCGGAGCCAACGGCGCTTGCTGACATTGGTGCGGCTGCTGCGGGGGAGGCTGCTGCTGCAGTGGTGGCGGTTGCTGCTACTACTGCTGTGACTGCTACGGCAATGGGGGTGCCGACAGCTGTAGTGCCGTGAGCTGTTGTGTTAGAGCTGCAAGCTGCTGTTGAAGAGCGGCGAGCGGAACTGTCGAGGCGAAAGACTAACAACAGATTGTGTAGGGTGATGCTGCTGCTGCTGCTCCTGCTGTTGCTGTTGCTGCTGCTGTTGCTATTGCTTCTGCTACTGCAGTTCCTGCTCCTGCTACTGCAGCTACTACAGCTGCTCCAGGAAAGGGGGACGAGGCCACCCCCATCAGAGGAGGACCCCTCCCCGCTAGGACTAGTGGGCATGTTTTTAGGCGCCTCCTTTTTTTCTTTTTCTTTTTTTTCCCTTTGTGTTGTTGACATCAGCAGTGACGTCAGTGGTGTTGTCAGCCTGAAAGGTTGACTTCAGCAAATCTTGTTTAGAATCTGCACGATTGCCCCTTTTTTTTGGTTGATGACGTCAGTAGTGACGTCAGTAGTGACGTCAGCTTAATGGCTGCTCACGTCAGCAGCGGCTGTTGTTGAGGCCGCTGCTACTGCAACTGCTGCTATTGCTGCTGCAGATGTAGCTGCTGCTGTTGAAGCAGCTGCTGCTGCTGCTGCTACTGCTGCTGCTGTTGATGCATCTGATGTTGCTGCTGCTGCTGCTCCTGCTGCTGTTGCTGTTGCTGTTGTAGCTACTGCTGATGCTGATGATGCTGCTACTGCTACTACTGCTGCTGCGAGCTGCTGCAGCTGCTGTAGCAGCTAAGGCAACTATTGACATTGTGGGGGATTTTTTCTGGTGTGTTTTTTTCTCTTTCTGCTTAGCGAGCTCGCTGCTCGCTATGGGCAGCGGGCATCGAGCAGCCGGCTCGTTGCTCGCAGCTAGCAGCCCGCTGCTCGCAACGAGCAGCGAGCTCGCTGCCTATAGCTCGCTGCTCGCGGTGAGCTGCGGACAGCGGGCAGCAGCAGCTCAATGCTGCTGCTGCTGCTGCAGCCGGCTGCTGCTCTTGCTGTTGTTGACCGTCGTTGCTGCTTGTCGCTGCAGGCTGCTACTACAACAAGCTGCTACGAGCTGCTACTGCTACACGCAGCTGCGGCTTGCTGCTGCTGCCACTGCTTGCTGCAGTTGCCTACCACTGCTGCTGCTACAGGCTGCTGCTACTACTTGCTGGTGCCAGTAACTGCACCTGGGTGACGTGCATCGTCGTCCGTTGATGTCAGATGTGGCCTGCCGCTCACCTCCTTGCGTCAAGTGTGGGGGTCAGTGCTGCCGGAAAAATCCGGCAGCATTTCCCCTGGCCCAGTGGCCGTGGGAAAATATCTGACATCGCCACCAGGCGGGTCAATGCTGTTGGAAGAAATCCGGCAACATTTCCCCTGCAATGGCACGTATGGGGGTCCGCCTGCGTTGTCTGGCATCTGTACACCAGTCTTCTGCTGCTACTACTACGCTCTGGTTCTGATACCAAGCTAGAATCTACGCAGTAGGTTGAGGCAGCAACGTTGTTGATACAGCGTGTGGGCTTCCACGCTCATTGCTTAAGTCTGCTGCCCCCTCAGTCTGCTGCTCTAGAGTCTAAGTCTGTGAGCTCTGGGTTTGTTACTCAGAGATGTGCGCGCCAGTGTTAGCGCTAGAAAGCAGCTGAAAACTGGAAGTGACTGATTAGCGATCAAGAATGAACAACAATGGGAGACCCCTCCAAGTTCTAACTCCCCCCCCAGCTCTGCATAGCTTGTTACTCAGATCACCAGCCAATCAGAAAATAGCTCTATTTTCAGGCTGGCAGGTTTTCTCGGTGAGGCCTGCCAGACGGCTGACAGCCCAAAACCCGGGCGTCGTCCATTTTGCCTGAAAATTGGACCATACCATAATACCGATGCTGCGAACGCAGCCGTGCAGTCAGAAACAGCTAGAAAATATTAGGAAAGAGTTATGACTGCCCGAACCCAGGTAGTGCCTACATTGGTCCAATGTGCCAAACAGTGCCCCACAATGTGAAGTATGGACCCTAGGCAGAGCATGACGCTGCAGACACAACAGCACAGTCAGATCCAGAACCACAAGCACACAGACGGCCTCTGCGGAGGCAGTGACAGCCGGCGGCTCGGCCGCCAAGGAGGCCTGCCGATGGAGCTTGTTGTGCTTTGTGCCGTCTTGTACAGTTTACTGTGACCACTCGGCCGTGTCCATACTCGTGCAGATCCCTGAGGCAGGCGGCCCTGGTGACACCGGCGCGACGACAGGCGGCGGACCACCCGTCTGGAGCTGACCGACCACTGTTCCAGAGCCCCAGATGTCACCGGGACTCCCTGCTGTGCCTTCTACGTCTTGCAGGCGCCTTTCGGCGGACTGGGCATGAGGCCCATTTGCATGTTTTTGCATTACATACTCGCTGTCAGTCGTTGGATGCATGCATGTGACCAGTCGTTGCGTGCGTCTTTTGATTCTGCACGTCTAGGTTCAGACGGCGTAGGATTCTGACATGTGTGCGCAGAGTTACGGCCAAAACAGTGGTTTTGGGCCGGTTTTAGGACAGCTCCTGGACTGCCGCGTGCGACACCCGCTGTGCGCCGCGGCAGGTATTTATGCCCTGGACCTGTCAGTTGTCATCTCTCTCTGCATTTACTAAGCTGTTGAAGCTTATGAGACTATGCGCGTCTCCCTAGCCTGATCCTTGCTGTTTCTTGCACCTGCCTGCTTGCTAGTGCGTCAGCTGACTGGACAGTGTCGCCACGTCAGCAGCAGCAAGGCTAGGAAGCTTCCTAGCAGTTTCTCATGGTATCAGAGC